>JANHGB010049017.1:0-24160 GCA_026283785.1 Coracopsis vasa
TGACATCCACTGTACTGATGATTGCTTCTTATCAGGTGCAAATTCAAACTGAAAGTTACTTCAGCATTTAGTGAAATATCAGTTTCATCACAAAGCGTTATAATGCGTTTGATTGATTACAGCTAAAGCCATTGTTTTGTTAAAGCCAAAACTAAATCCACTAGATGGCAGATAACATTTAAAATATGTAGTATGAAGAAACAGACTATGAATTTAAAATATTCTGTTCTCCCAGTTTATTAAAATATAGTCTATGTGGGGCATCTTCTGGGACTTGTTTATATAGTGGTAGCATACGGTGGGACAGTACAGGTATTTTTTTAACTATACCTTTTCTCACTTGTCTAGTCATTTTGATAGAAATGAAGAACTTCCTTGGAAATTTCATTTGTGCTTTACATGACTGTTGTGGTTTAAGCCTGGCCAGCAACTATGTACCACACAGCTGCTTGCTCGCTGCCCCCCTAGTAGGATGGGGAGGAGAATCATAAAAAAAAAAAAAAAAGTGGGTTGAGATAAGAACAGTTTAATAAAGGAAATGAAAGTAAAATAATAATTATTAGTGATAAGGAAATAAAGGAAGAAAGTGAGAGAAGAAGGAATAAACCCTTCCATCCAATAAAAAAACCAAAGAAGAGCAAGTGATGCACAATACAATTGCTCACCACCTGCTGACAGATGCTCACACAGTCCTGGATCAGCAATTGGGCCCTTCCTGCTAACTCTCCCCAGTTTGTATACTGAGCATGAAGTTAATATCCTGCTGGCTAGTTTGGACCAGGTGTCCTGTCTCTGCTTCCTCCCGGCTTCTTGTGCCCCTCCTCACTGACAGAGCATGAGAGACTGAAAAGTCCGTTGTTTAGGTTAAGCATTACTTAGCACAACTACAACATCAGTGTGTTATCAACATTATTCTCAGACTAAAGCCAAAATGCAGCACTGTACCAGCTGCTAGGAAGAAAATTAATTCTATCCCAGCCAAAATCAGGACAGTGACAGTTCAAAAAGTTAAAGAAAAAGCTGTAGTAATTTTTGAGATAAGATGTGGAGAGCTTGATGTTAATGCTGCTCTGCAGCAATATTATATTTTTTTTTTAGTAATTAAGAACATTGCAAAACTGAAGAACAGTGTTTTTATTGTATAATACAAACTATGTAACGCAATTGCATCAAATCAAAATGTGCTCAAACCTGTCATTTTTTAAAACTGTATTAAGATAGTTTAGTAGATTTTTGCACTAATACTTCCACAGGGAATATTCCTCAAAATGACTGACACAAATGTAAAATGGCTGACATAAGATTTTGTAGAATTGCTATGTGTTGAACATCCTTTATAGTTCTAATACTAAAATACGAAGGAGAAATTACAGTGATAAGACTAAAAAATACTGGTATGATAGAAAATATTTTGAGCAAGTGTTTTTCTGGGTTTCTTTTATTTGTATGTTTTTATTTTGGTTTGAGCTATTTTTGTTTGGTTGATTTGTTTCTTTTTGACTGTAGAACTGTTGTTAGGGTGTACTTTCTTTCCATTTCTCCAGATCATATTTTTTTTGATTGTTCAGGTATAATCAATACATTATATATAGCATTTGATGCCACAGTGCAAATTTATATCGGAAAGCTTTCTTCTTTTTCTACACCATTGTAGAAGTCAGCAATGATCTGCTTCCTTGTTGTAATACGATGTTTAAAGTCTACTGCAGGGCAGGGTACATCACACTGTGACAATGATATCAGAGTATTTGCATAGAAAGATCCTATGACATGAATATTTTTAAGCAGGCTCATCACCCAACCATTTAGTAGTGTCGGATTTGGAGACTATGGTTGCTGTATTAGAGTTACAATAAATTCCAGCTACAATAAATTCCACAATGCCAAATAAGTCACATGTTTAACTACATCTATACTATTTTTTGACCTTTATATATCATATTTGTGCAAAGGCAACATTTATATTTTTCTTATAAAAGATACAGTACATTAATTTATTCAAGTACACATTTTAGAACTACAACCTTGCTTTATAGACCAATTTCCTGATATCAGCTTTCAGAGGATATTCAAGGTAAAGGGTAACCAGACTTAAAAAAAGAGTTTAGACCATTTTTTTCAAATCCATTCTCATTTAACTCCTCTTTCAGAGGCATCCTTATGCTTTTAATGGCTATGGTAGGTCTTCTCAGCATCCTTGGTCTAAGATTCAAGATTTTTTCCATTTATACATCATAAAATTTTTATGGGTTTTTTTGGGGCTTGGGAGGGTGGGTGGCAAAAAAGTTTCCTGCTGCTGGCTCTTTACTTGCACAGGCAATCAACTTCCTCACATTACGATACTTCCATTGTGAGCTGCTCTAAAAGCTGACATTCTAACACCTGTGAGAAAAGAGGAAGGAAGGAAGCAAGCAAGCAAGCAGGCGGCCTGAAAACTTAAAAAAGTAACATCAGCTGATTTCTGGCAGCAGGGAGGTACAGATTTGTCAATTTTCCTGATTTTCATTTGCTAGTTTTATTTGCATTATGTGGAAGTCAAAGTATTTATCCTGCTGAAGCTAATACAAGCCTATATAAGACAGGGTGCATTACTGGCAATCAGTTATTCATACTTCATGTGTCATTAGATCACTAGATAATCATGAACAAGAATTATACCTACTGCTGAGTGATTGTAAGATTATAGAACACTGATTTATGGTTACACTTGAATTTGCTGAACCTTGAAGGCAGTGTTCAGGATACCTTTTAAGTCAAGTTTTTTCTGATTTAATGGCGGGAGTTACAGTTTAGGTAGGTACAAAAAGCATGGTGGGCAGCCTGGAACCTGAAGGCTGAAGGAATCATCTTGCTGATTGCCTCTCTCTTCCCTTTTCCGGGATGTGTGCTTTGTGTCAAAGTACTGTCATCTTTTTCAACATGTATTCTCCTTGTGAAACTTTTTGTTATCTTCTTTCATCCTTTCTTCTGATTGATGTTATGTGCTTACTGATATATTTGGTTATTCTATATTTCCTGAAAGACTGTACAGGAAAATATGAATGCTGAAACGCGGACTACAGAACTTGTCTTCAACCGTAAAGAAGCCACAGCAAGAATAAGCTGGATGTAAGATCATATAACAGTAAACCAGATTTTGCTACTTTCTGTGGGAAGAAAACCATGCCTGGTACTGAAAAGTAGTACAAAAAAAAGTCATCATTCAGAAATTGAGACTTGCTTAAAGTCTGAGGCCACTATTCTAAGAGCTTTGATGGACTAGATGGAGAAAGATAGGAGCATGTATCTTTCAGTGTTTCCCATTGGACAGACTTTATAGGTATGGCTCTTTTTTGTAGCATGTGACTGAAATATCTGTAAGCTCAAATATGACCTTAATTGTCCTCATATTTTGCTATATAAACTTAACAATATTTGGATTCCTTTTTTTTTTTTTTTTTGCTAGATTTTGAGTGTAATATCTTTGAAATTGTATTTGAAATCCTATTTGAAATCCCTCTTTTGGTTTAATACACATTTTACAGTGTTCATGGCTGCCCTGTTCTTCTTTGTCCCGCACATATTTTCCCTGCTGTTGTATTAGACTTTGTTTCTGCTGTTATTTTTAATTTTTTTCTTTTTATTATCAGATAATGACTCACATTATCACTGAAAGAGATGTATTATAAAACAACAGTAGTAATAGAACAATAGAGATAGATAAGGTCTAATTTATTCAAAAGTCTCAAGGACAAATAACAGAATTTAAATTATTTACGTGTTTTGAACATTTAAACCACAAAGGTAACTGGGCTTCTTTAATGATAACTGCAGGTTTATCAGCAATGATCAGTTTTTCTGTTATTGAGAAACAACGAAACCATGGTTTTGATCAATTTTTGCTGATAGTTTCCAGTTAGTAAAGGCTAACATGCAATTTTCTTTCCTTAAATGAAGACTTAAGGTCAATTTATATTGTATACAAATATTTCTTCTAGCTTACTCATGAAAGTAAATATGAATATAAAGTTGATGTTAACACTGGCCAAAAAAGATATTCATGTTGTAATTACTAAATAAACAATTCTTGCCTACGGAAGACTCCACAGCTTCAGAGGGACAAATTTCCCCAGCTTCTTTCCATTTCCATGTTAAAAGACATGCCTCAGCACTGTAAATACAGCTGTTCTGCAGATACTTTATTCATTAACAAGTTTTGGTTCTTTACACACTGATCTTTTGCTTTTGTAACTGTGATGGTGCTTGCTAAGCTCTCAGTAGTCTTCTCTGTTCCAGACCTTCTTCTCACCTGCTGCCTTCTGAGTAGGGGAATTATGAGGGGTTTCTTGGGGACTAGTTTGGCTCCTCCTATGTGGTGCCTTAAACATTCATGTGTTTTCATTGGCTATATTTATTATATGATATCATGGGATATAAGATGTTGGTAACATATGTCTACACTGACATGTTCATTTTAGCTGCACTAAACTCAGGAAACATAGGTTCCTTCTAAAAATACCTGTGTATTACACTGATCTGTCTTCCTGAACCGTAATAAAATGGGGTGGAAAGGGCATTAGCAGAGTTACTCTAGGAGAAAGGATGGGACTGTTTTACAGAATCTGAGCCAGTTTTCATATCTGAGAACAGTTTTGTATAATCTACCCTCTGGGTGATGTAAATCCTTCCTACCCCCTTGTGCAGAAGGACACATCTGAGAAATCAGAATCTATCGTAAATAGTAATCTGGGCTGGTAACTAAAGTCAAATCATGAAGTCCTTAATCAGTGAAAAGTTTTAACCTCAGTGGTAATTTTTCCTGAAGTGGAACAAGTGGAATTCGTATAACTAAGTTATTGGGAAGCTATTTTGTGGTCGACAGGTAATGAGGTGGTGGCTTAGCTCATTCTATTTGAAAGAGATTCCCCAAGCTATGAAACTGTCTGAAAGCAAAATGACCTATACCAAAGGGTGTATGTATACAATAAAAATTGAGTGTCTTCCCGTCTGTTAGATTCTTTTCGCCTTCCCTTTAGTAAGCTGATTTTTACTGTGTTACTAATAAATGACATTATTTTGTTTTGACAAACCATGGTATTAATGGTATGTTATGGTTAAAACACTTACACTAAGCTGCTTTTAGGGCAAAAATTTCATTCAGGGATAATTCTGAATAAAAACGAGTTTCTGAAAAGTAACCCCTAAGTAAATCCTAATTCAAAACAATTTTAGTGCAGAAGGAATAAATATATTACAAGGCAATCAGAATATTACAGGGCAATCAAAATGCTTTCCTTCAGTTTCAGCCTTTTGATTTGCCATTACAGTGAAATATAACACAAAACTTAAAAAAATATAAATAAGACAGGAAAAGAATAATTTCAGAATAGTTAAATCAAGGAGTTTTGTTTGGTACGAGAAGAAAAAATATACCTGAATGCAGTTCCTTATACTAATGTGATACAGCTTTGTTGACTATAGGTAGAAGTGCTGATTCTACTGAATAAGTGAATCTGTTTCTGACAGCTGTTAGTAGAAATCAACCTCCAAATAGCTCAGAACATTTCTATGAATCAACACTAGAAAAGTTTTGAAAATAAGATGGATTCAGGAAACCATGCACAATATTATGATAGGTCACATTCATATTTAAGAAAATTTTCTGTAATAGCGATTAAAATAACAGTTACATTTGTTTTAGTTTCCTGCATAATATATTTCTGGGAACTTGTCAGCAATAGATCACTTTTTTAGTGAAGAAAGAACTATTAAGTCTTAACATCACAGCTTAGGTACCTACATGCATCTCAGTAGTATGAGTCCCATATTAAAAAATTCCTCTGAGTAGAGTATTTTCTTTATTATCTCCCTTTTGTTGTGCCTTTAGTCAGAACCAGTCATAGCATGATCCTGTGAACTTAAATTTACAGGGCTTTTGCTAGGGCTGAACTTACTCAGATGCATCATTTCAAAATCATAATAAATACTAAAGAAATATATAGACCTGCACCTCTATCTTCTGAAGAAAAGGGGAAAAAGAGAGGGAGGCTCAAATTCTACTTCAATATGTTCCAAACCTATGTCACCTTAATATATCCAAGGTTAAAATAGCATAACTTATGTGTAGAAACTTCTGTCTGTAATGAGCTTTTCATTGTCCAGCTCGACTGTGAGTTATCAGTGAGATTACCTAATCTCAAAATCTGAAACAATCAAATACCTCAGGCAATGGCCTTTCCCTGAGACTGAAAATATACAGCTTGTACCATAACTGAACTGACAACTCTGACAAAGGAATGTTGTGCCATTTTAATTATTTCACTGTGATGGCAGCCTAGCTCAGGACAAAAAGAAATATTGACTATTTGACTATTTGTCACGACTTCGAAATGCAGCCCCTTCAGTTTTGAAAGTGTCTCAAGGTATATGTGAGGAGATAAAAATGTCTGCTAAACTCATTAGCCCTATAGGACATATTTTGAAGGACATGGAAGAATGACATTTCAAAGGAAAGGCTGATCTTACTTGTCTTCTTTCCCAAAACAATTATGTGTGTAAAATTATACAGGAAGTCTGCAGACTTATCTGTTAGGGTGTATTTGTGTTGACTCTTGTCGGTTTTTCTATAAGAATTACTGGTGTTCATAGATCTGAGAGGTACTCTGTGTTATGATATTAGTCAATAATAAAAATGGTCTGCCTAAACAAGGTGAAGTCTTTTGACATGTCTCAACTCTCAGTACTACACTTTTTCAGTATTTGTTTCTATTATTTATTCAATCACCATAGCTACATGCATTAAACATTTCACACCTGTAAGAGACAAAAAGCCAACATTCTAATTTTTTGGCATCTGAACATTAAGGAAAAGCCTAGGCCAAATCAGCTATTGACCTCTATCTCTACATTGTTTAATTCAATAGACCAGATGTTTATGCCACTAGCTAAATCCTGTTTTGAGATTTTTGAAGTTTCTTAATATGGCAAACTACAAATTAATGAAACTAAATGCTTGTGCGTATATGCTTATAGACACATATGTATGAGTGTGTTTATACATATAAATATATAAAAAGCAAGTAATTTCACAGTATGTCAAGGCATTTCACTTTCTAATACTGCTGAATATTGTGAAACTTGCTAAAGAAGGCCTCAGTGGTTAGCTAGCTAAGACACATTATCTCACTTCAGATGTTCGGGGCAATGCTGTATAAGTAATGCTAGCTGACACTGTAGGACTTCCTTGCAGCTAATGAACCACAGATTGAGGTTTAACCATAATTTTAGTAACTGCTCACACATGAAGACAAAGTTCATCACACAGATTTTACTGAAGAATAGTTCATGAGACTATTATATATGATAAACATTTTACCTATTGAACTATGACGTATTTTCTTTCAGTTATATTCCACAGTTATTTTCTACCCATTGTTCCTATTTTTTTCCATACATTTTTGTTTGTATATGGAACCTGTCAACAAGAAAAGAGAAATTCAACAAACAGTTTAAGATGAGGGTTTAAAAAAAAAATTTTAAAAAAACCAACTATTAAAAAAAATCTCTTCTACAGCTTCAGAACTCTTTTTCCAGACTTCCTAGTTTGGAAAGTCAGGCAGTCATATTTGATTCTTGTTGATTTACGTGGTTGCTTTGGGGGTTTTTTTGTTTGGTTGGTTGGTTGGGTTTTTTTGGTTTTTTGTGTTTTTAAAAGAAAGGTTTTACCAAATTTACCACTGTTCAAAACTCTCCTATTCCAAGATTTTAGATTAGAATACCTTAGAGAAAGTGGAATACTGAAAAAATAGCTTGCTAGTTTGGTTTTAAGGCATCTGTTTTACTAACTATATAACAGGATGAGATAGAAATGGACAAAAATATTTTATTCCCATCAGACTAGATTTCACAAAGCTAGATCTGGTATATTTACTGTGTCTGACCACTTGGATGACTTTCTCCAAGTTGCCTAGAGAGTGTTTTTTAACTGTCTGTAAAATATATAGCATAAGGGAAGACAGAAAGAAGAACCTCTAGGGACTCAATCAAACCTGCTAACTGTAACTAATATATTTCCTGTAGTGAAAAAATTTTTTCTTACTGTAAATAAGAGACATTCTCTTCTTAGATAAGGGACTTGTAAACTCTGAGAAGGGGAACACACTAGCAGTGGATAGTTACTCTTTGACAGAGTACTTTCCAGCTAATACCTTGTAGTCGTAGGCTAATCAGGACAGTGCCTCAGAACTCCTTATAGGAAAAATAGCTCTGCAAAAGAGTGAAAGGTGTAAAACAGTATGCAGGCTGTTCGTGGACAATGCAGCAATTTAAATACACCACCAAAACCACACTCATCCCTACATCTTATTAAAATAAAACTGACTAGAAACTGTGGGTGACTAGAAAATGTGTCTAATATTCCAACTTTGCCATTCACTGAAAAAATTCTGTAGCACCTAGTGGTCTACCATTTTGGTCATTCTCAATGTGTTTTACATGTCAGAAGAGAGCAATTCTGAGGTGTGACTAATGAACTTTTTGTAGGGCAAGGAGAGCCATATTGGCTCTTACATCTGAAGAAAATTAGAGAAAAACCTACAGTCAAGACTCAGGAGAAGTTCCAAGTTTTTATTCACTTCCGTTAGTGTACAATATACCCTGTGCCAGTTGCTACTGCCATAAGATGATAACAAGTTACCAGCTCTGGCAAGAAAATGATTACAGCTGATCTCTGGAGGATCAAAATATAGCTACCTCCAGTGTATAATTTGTTTCATTTGGACTGTATTTTCTTCTACTTTTGTCTTCCTTGGTACCTGCTACTTCTTTAAAGTATTTCGGAAAAGCATTCCTTTGCAAAATATAATCAGGGAAAGATTCCTTCTGCTCAAGAGAAAAAACACGCTCATAGTAAATATGGGAACTCTGAACCTTCCAAATGTATCTTCTTTCCTGTTTTTGTCTTGGGGGATAACATATAATATAAGAAAATAAATTCACTAACCTTTCATGGCAAGGTAGTCTGCTAGCTAAAAACCAAGAAATGGTTCTAATCTCATCCTTTTTTCTTTTCCTTTTTTTTTTTTTTCCTCTTTAGTCTGGTGATTACCATTCCTTTCTCAGCTCCTTTTGGTTTCTGTTGAGCAAAGTCAGCTGGCCTATCTTGACAAAAATCCCAGGAAGAAAGAGGTTAATTGCTTCACTTACTAGCAGATACCCAGCTGAAGAGATTTAAATCAGTGGCTTTATAGAAGAGGATTGGTAAAAAACAACTTTAAAAGAGTTTGAAAGAGCACCCTGGAAGAAATACGAAAACTTCGCTTTCAAGACTATGTGTTTGAAAATGTGAATACTGATCCCAAGAGTCAGAGCTAAGCACTTGGTTTTTCAAAACAAACAGTATACTTTCCTTCTATTTTGCACTGCATGAATGGAAATGCTTCAGCTTCTCATATATTCTAATAGACTCATTTCACCTGAAACCAGGTCATGTTGATTACAGCAAGTAAACAATTCATTATTCTTCTATACAGTACTTAACACATGTGTGAGACCTCTACTCCTTACAAAAAGCAACATTGTAAGTAGTATGGGTAAAAGTGATATTAACATTATTTCAGCAAATATATTGAATCTTTTTGTAGTGTTTTTTAGTCTTAAGCATGTCTCTAAAAATAAATGATTGCCCCTCTCCCCATTTGTTTGCATTTCTACTTCCACATGGAAAGAAAAGAATCTAGAAATCCTGACTTGATTTTTTTGTTTTGTTTTTGTTTTGTTTTGTTTGGAAAACCATCTATTTGGATGAGATGAAAGTTATATTCACTTTAGCCTTAGAAGGCTTTTAGAGTTTATAAGCTAGTGAGTTTTATGTGTGTTCTCTCAAAAGTTTTCTTCCCCAGCACACACCCCAGTGGAAATCCTTCCTATGCAATTAGCTTCCCTTAGTGCACTGATGCACTTTATTATCTGTTTATTTTACATCATTCTGCTAAGGAACAAATTTTGCCCTTGGATGCACAAATGTGGCTTCCATTAGCATAATGAAGGTTGCATGTGTGCATCCAAGGGTCAAATCTCTCCTTAAAAGTGAGATTTATCTTCAAATTAGCTACTCTAACAGCCCTGGCTAGGGCTTTGACTACATGAATCAATTTTATTAAGAAAAGATGAACTGTACTGGAATTCTTTTTAAATCCTACTTGTTAAAATGTGCAGAGAGGAGATTTAGATACCAGCAGAAGTCTAACTCTATACACATTTTCTCTGGTATAAATCTGGATAATTTCCAGTGATTCTTTCTGACACTTTGGGTCCAATGACATGTATGTTGACAGTCCTAGAAAATAACTGAGCTTTCTTGTGACTTTGCAACATCACTTTGAAGTTAATAAGAATCCATGTGCATAAACTTCTTTGCAAGATTAGAGCTTAAATAACCAAGGACTTTGGCTGGGTGCCAAGGATAGTATGAGGAAAAAGAGATTTCAAATTCTTCTCTAAGCATTTCAGTTTCCTTTATATTTCTTGGAGAAGACCTAGAATTTCTAATTTTTGATATATGAAGTGTGACTACTTGGTGGTTTGGGGTATATACATGAATTTATTTAAATAAATGTTATATATTTTTATATAGTAGTCAATTCTGGCTATTGAACTAGTAAACATCACTGAATTATAATACTTTTAGTTACAAGAGTAATAACTACTTTAAGAACAGAACATATTTTCAAAACTGCTCAGGATCTGCTACTATCAATAATATCAAGAACAGTTAATTCTGGGCTTACTGTGCTAAAATAAAAATTGACTCCTAATTGTCACAGTAACCAGATGGTTCACTTTTAAAAAATCCATTCACAGACATTTTTGTGTCTTTCAAATGAAGAACTTTCTTAGAATGTTTTCCTCTTATGCAGATAGTTCAAGCTATTTTTTCTTTCCTGAAATAGTAATACAGTATGATGTATAAGGAGGCCCAAATTGCAGGGAATCTAGAGGTGCGTTAATTTTTATAGGTATATTACCTAGGAAGCTAAATAGTTGTCTTCTGTTTCTATCCTTCAGTATATAATTTACTTCTAGCTTGTTCAGAACAACTTGTAGTCTCATATTTATTTCTAATTCCATAAAAATGTCACTGATCGCTAAATTTTAAACCATGCATATTATTCTGCCTTTCAACATAAGTTTACTTCATTTCCCAGTATTTTAGTGGGTTAAATATTTCACCTATAGTGAACTCCAGATTCAGTCAGTGGTCAGAAATCAAGATTACTTTCTGCTGTGTGCTTAACAAAGATGGGCAGATTCAGTCTTCATCCCAGCTTGGATGTTAAACTACATATGAAGACATGCAAATAGGAACACTGGATACATTAAGGACAGAATGATAGTTAAGGAAGAAAATGAAAGACTGGCTCTATTTATAAATGTTATCATTATTAGATCTTCATCATTCTTTTGTAAGATGAACCATAAAATCTTGCACACATGAATAATGTATACATATCTTACGTTTCATATTAAATATTTTTTTATATACATATATATATATATATATAGTGGAGGCTTTGTTCCTTTGTAGGACATGCTCTGTTCAGGAATACAATTTGAATTCTTCACTCACCCTGAAAGACCAATTTTTAATAGTTTCTGTAGATATAAACATGTTTGCATACTTGCTGCTGGGATTAAATGAAGCATATACTTGTCAATATTCTTGGGTTTATAATTCAATTTGTCCTACTAAAAAATAAAATGAAGCATTATCATTTCCAGGAGTCTTGATTAACAACGAAGGATTAGTATTTAGTACACCTGGGGAAAGGAAAACTCTTTCATGTACTTTCTTCATCCAGTTAGTTATCTTTTAAGACATGAAAATGCAGTTACAGTTTTTATAACACCAGGAAAGTTTTGTGCATCACACAACTAAATTGGAAAAACTTTATTTTAAGACCTTTATATGTATGCAAGAGAAAAGAAAGCAAATTTTGCTAACTATGCATATTATTTCCGTTATCTGACAACATATCAAGAGATTTATGACAGTTTCTAACCAAATTATATTTACTGGTAATTAAAAATAAAAATTTAAATAGATTTTATCTCTTTAATTAATTATATATGAAGTAAGAATTTGGGAATTTAAAATAGAAGGCATTTAACTCACACATGATGTTTACATTTATTCAATGTTGTCTTTTAGGGGTTAATTCTTATGGGTATTTAATGCATGCAATACATCTAATGTAACTATCTTTTTATAGAACACTAACAGATTGTAATAATTTTATGGTGGCTAAAAGCTACCGTCCGGGATGAATTAAAACTTTTATAACTAGTCTCAAAGGATTAAAAGAATATGTGGCAATTCTGAAACAACAAAGTGCAGCCTCACTGTAAAGATTCTCAACAGGAAACTTAGATACGGAAGAGGCTTCTAGAGGCCATAAAGAAGAAAGGCAAAAGAAAACAAACCTCAACAAAACAAAACACATAGAAGAGTGTTGTAGAATTTACTTAACATAAGAGTATTAAACTGGATGTAAAGACATGGAGCACGGACTGGAACTAGCTTGAGCCTTGTGTCCAACAGTAGCTGTAAGCATATGCCTATGAATGAGTGAAAACAGGACAGATATGCCTTGAGTATTCTCCTTGTGCCTATTTCCAAAGCTATATGATGCTTTCACTTCACAGTCCACAGTGGATTCCCTCTGTGTGATCTCACTTTTGACCTGTGTAAATTATAGCATCTTTTGGTGACAAGGGCCTTGTACCATATTGCCTACTACCATTTCTACTTCCACATTGTCTGCTAAACATTACAGAAAGTTCTTTAAAACCAGAGAAAACATACTGACTGTGCTGGTCATGATTATTCTTATCTTGTTCAAAGGGTAACATTCTTAATCTTTCTGCAGTTTTTGATCTATGATATCAAGATAACTTATCAAGCCAACTATCTCTCATGCAAGATAGACATGCAAGAATAAATGCAGGAACACTGGCTTGTGAAAAGCTTTGCCAGTGTTCCTCTGAAGCATTGATCCATCAATGACCTCTAAGCTTCAGAAGCCAACTATACTGCAGCCACATCTGTGGTTGCATGCCTCATCCACAAACAAATCACTCCTAAAACAGATGATGAGATACCGCAATGGGGGCAGTGCTTCTTGCCTAAGCTAGTAATAACAGTACAGCATGTCAGAAACAAAATTCTGAGTTAAAAATCATCATAATGCACAGGCAAGCGCCTTAGTAGCAATAGATCATCCTTTGGCAGAAAGGTTCAACTTCCACAGACTTTAAACTAACAGAATATTGATCATTAGGGTCAATGAAGAAGTTTCTGTGAAAATAATTATTCAGCAGAAATGCAGTTTTCAGAAAATTAATGTTTGCCAGAGTCAGAGAGGGAGGGGAACTCTGCTGCTTTACTCATGTTTTTTGCCATCTACCTTTAGTTCTAAATTGGGTGGACCTGAAATAAATTTTTTTTTGAGACCTCTATGGCCTCAAAAACATTGGTTCAAAAATGAATCTTATTTCCCTCTTGTGTCCATTACAACATAGTAATCATACACCTAACTCTCATTTTCTCCTGAAGAATAGGTTCCTTGATGGGACTATATGCAGTCTTTTTTATTCTGACAAAATGGCCTATGGTATTTTGTGAATCACATAACTTTAAGTATAGGAGGGAAATATAATCCAACCAAGGAGACAATTTTATAAATTAAGAAGAGACCATTTAGTAATAACTGTGGCTCCCATGCAGAAATTTATCCTAACAGACTGAGTTTGATGGCAGAATTACTTAAAAGAATTTTGCCCAGTTGCAGTGCAATAATCTTTCTACATTTTCTATATTCTCGCATCTGAACGATTTTTACTGGAAATTTAAGCCAATAAAAGAATTGCTGTAGTATAAACTCCCTCTATTTTAGGACTATTTCAATACATGCTGATGTACTTGGTATCCCACAAATTTGTAAATTCACACTTTTCCATTAGCTCTGACAACTGCGAAGACAATGAAAATATTGCTATTTTACAGCCATGTTACAGAGCCGTTATATTTGAGGGAAGACTATGTTTGTCAGATGGTAGGGTGTGAGTGAATCTGAAATTGCGAGAGCTAAATGTGAATGCCTGCATAGATGTGTCTATGCTTGAGCAGCAGACTTCAAGCAAAAAGCAACCACACTGCTATGGTTCAGGGTGTGTCACATTCCCTTGTTAGCCTGCACAAGTGCTATCATTGAAGCCAGATCACTGGGATAGGTGGGTCATTGGTATAAGACTGCAGGAAGTTTCTTTTGTCGGTGGAGTCACTCTGCAGTCTAGAAGCTGCATTAACTAAATATTTCTCTAGTATATGAGAAACTCAGTTCACATACAGATGTTCACATATGAAGAAACGGGTTTACATGTTTTAATATGAGTGTGAATGCTACACTCCATGGCAATCAGTGACCTGGAAGAACAGATATAGAAATAGAGCTGTTACTCTCACATCTTGCTTTTCCTGAATAGGATTTCTCCATTTACATAAAATGTTAAAGATTTCATTAGAGGTATTCATTGGACAGTGACTAGTAGCATCCCTCCTATGTGACTGACTAGCTAGCAATGGATTTCAGCTGAGACAGATAATGTATCTTGAAGTAAATGTGTGTTAGAATGCATTTATTTTTTCCCCTCCATCTCTCTCTGTTTATAATAATAATAATAAGTCTCTCTCTTTATAATGAATAATCACATGTTGTTTTCTATTATTCACAAATGTTATTGCTTAAAACATGTCAGGGTTTTTTTTAATTCTACTACAATAATGATAACAGAAATTGTTTTTTCCGTTTCAGAGATATATTTTAGGAAATTAAATCTGAGGTATCTCTCTTCCACAGCCATACAATTCTAACCTAAATTCCCAGTGCTGATGCTCAGAGAAAATTTCCTGGCACATTTGTGATTCATTTTTTATCAGAATGAATTTTTATTTAATTGTGACTTCTAGTTTTTATTCCTTAAAGTCATGTAGTTAAAGATATTAATTCTGTTTTCTCTTTTGAATTCTCTCTGTTACTTTAATAATTTTTTAGCCTCATTATGATGTAATTCATGTGCATATTTTATTGGATAATTCACTTCTTAGAGAAAAAATATGTTAGCTATTTATGAAAAAAACCCAAAACAAAACAGAAAATTAACCCAAAATATTGTGTAGAAAGACTGGTACGGTACAATCAATATGCAAGATACATGAATAAATGATTTAAAAAGAAAGAAAATAGAGCAGAAAGACTATCCAAAAGTCCCAAAAGAGTTCAAACCTGGGTTTGAATCTCAATGGGGGTAAATCATAGCTCAGGAATTTTGAGGATTTCTATATAATAGGAAACTCCAAAAAAAATAGGCTTCCATTGTTAGCTACAGAATTTATGAAATGATAACAGTATGAGTGTAACAAATCTAATACAGATAATATCTCCAGCCCAGTTTCAACAAAGCCTCCATATGGTTTCTGCATTGTGGAAACTCATGTTAAGTCCGGAATACTGATGGGGCTAGGGGTGGATTGAGTTTGTCCAACTTTGCACCAGTTTGCACAATGTGAGAGCCACAGTTTTATTTAATCTGGCTGGCAGCTATTACAAATCCTGATAAATTGACTGACAAGCACAGAATCCATCCGTCATCTTTGCTCCGTGTTACAATCACTTAAAGTCTGATTATATTTTAAATAACAAAATTAAAGTCCCTGCTCTATAAATGTGTTGGAAACCATTGGCTTGATCACTTAACTACAATTGTGATACTTGCGAGGTTTTTTTACTTAAATTAACTGATTCTTCATTTCTAGCTACTTTCTGTGATTCCTTAAGTAGATTATATTAATGACATATATGATCATCAGCTTATTAATAGCTGGGGGAGAGGGTAAAGGTGAAGGGGTATGTGAGTTATTGTTCAAATTTTTAAAGTTTAAAATATAGTTCACTGGTCATCATATAAATATTTTCTTAATAATGCAAAAAGCTAAGTAGTGTGATCTACAACTACAGCAGCTACAGAAAAAAGGCTTTCAATTTTGCTCAGGATTAAAACCTTACAAGCTATGCTCATATGCAGAAAAGAAGTTACATCAACTAACAGATTTTTCCTCTCTGTCTCTGAAGCACAACATTTGTTTGATATTTGTATATTTGTCTCTAAAGCAAACATAAAAAGTTTAGTTGGGAAATTATTACTAGAGGAACATTTTTTCCTTAGGATAAGAATATTCTTGTTCCATCATCTGTAAGGAAAAAGGTTAGATGTGGATTGAAGGTCAGACACAGTAAAAGGTCAGGTCCAACCAAGTCCTGAATCTGTGATTGTTCACGAATTTTAATTTGTCCAGTTAAAAACAACTTCCAGGCTCCTGAAAATGAAGCCTGAAACCCGCTTCATTCCTAGCTTACTGTTCTAACTGCGACATTGTTTCTGGCCCTCAGTACAGGCTGTGCACGCTGTTCATTGCTCAGACCTGTGCTCTCCCTTGCCTCCTGCATACCCAGAATTATCTAGTTTACTGTCGGCAAAATTTCGTGCATGTTTTTTTTACCAAGACCTGTAGAAACAGGACAAGATGCAATGACTTTAAACTGAAAGAGGATAGATTTAGAATGGACAAAAGGAAGAAATTTTTCATGATGAGACACTTTTCAATGGTACTCTTTTTTCAGGGTTTAATCTGCATAGTATCTTTACTTTGACTCCTGATTTTATATCAGATCCTTAGTGTTGATTGCTTGGCACTTTTAATGCATGTGTGTTGTATGGGATGCTACTTCAGTCACATTAAAATGAAGACCATCTCTCCTAAATTGTGTCTATGCAATCAAACGTGGCATCGTGTGAAAGCCAAGGCAGAACTATTTCTGCTAGGCAGAGGATCTTGCAGGTTTTGCCTTCTACTATAATCATTTCAGCACCCAGACAAAAGATCTCAAAGGTCTCACAAGGGCCACCATTTCCGAGCTATGATGACATGCTCTTAAATCCACACAGTACAGAAAGACTTGGGTGTCACTTAAAAAAATAGAAATAGAAAAATTATTCATTAAAACAACGAAAGAAACTATTAATGAGCTACAGATTATATTGAACAGATACATTCTACTCCTTTAGCTGAAATGAAAGAATAAAATCAGTAGGGAACAAAAATGGATTTTATATACATGTATGGATTTTATATATATGTATATATATGTATGTATCATCAGAGTAACACAGCGCAGTTTAGATATAATTTTGAGAAACATCTAAAATAGGACATGTCAGTGCCTGAGGAGGTTCAGCAGTTCTTGTTTACATGTAAGATAATGTTTTCTGATTGATTGTAAAATTCACCTGACTAATCATAACCAGTCATCTCAGCATCTTAACTTTCAAAAATATGGAGAATTACATATACGTAATTTAAATATGACTCTATGTACTTAGTGGTTAATTAATGCAGGTTAATTTTTAGGTACCATTTTGGGTTTAATACAGATATATTTTTTTAGCAAATTTTTCTATTATGCTAAAATCTTGGTAATTACCTGATGTGATGACAAACTTTTTGGAAGTTTGAGAAGTTATATTTTTACTCAAACACTGAAGAGTTCATGTGGCAGAACTGCAAAATTTGATCAAGTAGTATGCAAAAAAAAGAAACCACCTACAAGTTGAAGAGTCTATACTAAACCTTAGTAGCTAGGAGAGAAATGTACTGTGTAATGTTTTCTCTGGGTGAAATCGGATTTATGCTAAATGGCTGGACTTTTCTATGCTGTGAACAGTATGCAGCATTTCTGTCAAGTCAGCCTATGAGGTGATCAATTGAAAAGCAGCGGGGAAAAGTATTGTGGGTATATTTAAAACTATTATTGCAACATTTGCTAGAGTGTACATGTCAGTCTTCCAAGATAAATACTGTGGTTAAAAGTTCTACTCAGGCTGGAAAAAAAAAAAGCATCCTGGGTTTAGCCCACTTAAACCGAATTTGTGAGTTTCAGCGTGAAGATTGACCGTATTTAAAGACAAATAACCCATTCTTCTAAAATGCTCTGAAGATTATTTCATTGTACATGGGCCTAAATATCAGTCTTTCAAAGTGAAATTCATTATTACTTGAGAACCTTCAGTTATGGTAAAGGAAGAGCCATGATGATAGAGCTAGAAACGATGTACCTCTTGTCCTTTAATAGGATTAGCATGTAATGACCTCGTTTTAATAAGAACAGATGCAAAACAATGTTTTTTCAGGTCTGAGAACAACTACAGACTTGGTTATTAAATAATAGTCGAAAATATTATCAGAATTTTAGGCCTAGAAAAATAGAAACATAGAGAGAGCTTTTTTTTCTCAATGGATTTCAGCATATCATATATATACGTATGTGCTTTTACTTCCTTCCGTGATTCAAAAAGAGCCACTGAGGATCTAATTTTGAATGTTACAAGTGTAGTTTTACTTATAATATTAATCTTCAAAAATTGTTAAACAATGTAACACTAACAATTTATGGCCATCTTATTTCATTTGACATATACTGTCCAGATTGCTTTTGTTCATTTCGGGAGGGTGAATATTTTAACTGCCAGTCACCAAGATCACCCCAAATCTGATTGTTGCCTATTTTTGAAAGGCATCTTTGGAATATCAATTTGAACATTTGTGAAGATTGTAATCCAAAGGAAAGAAAAACAATAAGAATTAACAAAGTAAATAAATACTTAAAAAATAATAAAACCTTAAAAAATAATTAAATAAAAAAAATTTAATTACTTGCAATTAAGACTAGATATTGGGACAATTGTTTGCCAGTCTTGAATCTTTACTTTTTAGAAATATTTCCTGTATAAGAAGCCTGACTATGACCTAATGTAAAAAAACCCCAGTAATTAAGAAAGTAAATTCCATTGATTAACAGTTGTATAGCCTATTCTTTCCATACAAAATTTGACTATTACATTACAGGCGTTTTTTGAAAATTAAAATAGAATTAAAAACTTTATAAAAGCTTAAGGTTCAGGGATAGTTATAATGGAATATATGCTTTGCATTCCAAGACTTACAATGAACAATATTAAATCAAAATGACCAGCACAAGTCACAAGATTAACTTACAAAATTGCTGCCATAAACTAGGAACAAAATTTCAATAACTAGTCTAAGACAAAAGTTTGGAGTATTCATGGCATAGCTGTAATAAAAATCTGCATAATGCCCAGGTAAGATTGAAGGAAGGAAATATTATTTTCCTCTTCACTATTAGTTGTATTTCTCTATCCTGCATAAGCAAACGTAATCAGTATCAGGTTCTATTTATATTTTTTTTTTCCAGTTGTCTGCTTGAAATTAGAAACCTGAAGTGCTGAACACAGGCTGAACTGCAGATGGAAGTTACATAGATGTTGTCAATAAGGAAACAGAGAAAGTTACTCTGTTCCCTCTGAGGTTCTTACTCCAGATACAAGAACCCTGTTGTCCAGAGTGAAAGCAGCTAACAAGGAAGGAGTCTTTCTGGATAAAAGGAAAATAAATCATACCAGGAAAGTCATGATTTTTTTTTATCTTTGGACATTCATCTTTTCTTTATTCTCCATCAACCTCGCAGAAGGAAATGAACATCAAGACCTCAGTGCTAACTGGGAACAAATTCGCAGGTGATTATACTTGATTTTCTAGTACCTATATGGTTCTTCGTTACTTTGCAAGCTATTTCAAATTACTGCAACGTTAAGTACAGGATTACGCTGAAATTACTTGTAAAGTCTGATGAATGAGAAATTCTAATATATGTTCCAAAAACATGCCATGTGTTTAATTTTGAAACAGAGATCAATTTTTAAAGAACTGCAGATTTTTAGAAATAAAAGGTGAAAAATACTCATACATCTTTTCTGGTGGTTAAACAAGCATTCTTATCAGAGCAATATTTGGAGAAACAAATCCTTCAAAATATTTATCTAAACAGTTTTATATCAGTTTGTGATGGACCTCATTACCTGGGGTGACTTCCTAGCTCCATTTAATTCAATGGCAAAACTCATTTACATTAGAGGGAATAGAATTTCTTGTCAGAACTCTCCAAGTACTAACATGAAAAATTAGCTTTGAACCATGAAGCACATTTAACATGAGCTATACGTGCAACATAAAGTGACAGCAGTAATTTAAGATTGTATTTAAACTACCTGCTAGGGAATGTAAGGCAGGCTTAAGCATCCGCTGCACCTTCTAAGGTCAACACACTGATGACTAATTTGCGCTGTTTTCTGTCAACTTGGCCATATCTTCTGTACAATTAATGGAGAGAACCAATTGCAATGCCATGGTTTAGTGTATGTAAGTCTTAATAGATGGTCTTAATACAGTCTTTAATCTTTATCCATTCTGCAGTTTGGTTAAACACAGTGCAAATGAGAAGGTATTTTTAAATGTTTAACTACTAATCTGAACAAGACATAACTTTAAACATGGAACAAATTAGATAATACTTTCCTGGGGCAATTGGGACAAAGAAAAAAAGGGAAAAAAGAAAAAGCACCTTATTTAATGCTCATTGTGAGGTATGCGTTACAATCTAGTCAAGCTTTTTTTCTTCCATTGGAACCACATCATTTATAAGTGTTGTTTTAAAAATGATTTCTTAAAGCTACTGTTTAATCACATTTTCTGTTACAGCCCTGCTGAGATAATTGATATGCATTGCAGTGAAATTACTTTCTGCATGGTGCCAATGTAGCTTGTTTGGTTTTTTTGGTTTGTTTTTTCTTCGCTTTTTGCATTCTGCTTTCTTGCTTTTTGGGAGCCTTAGAGTGTAAGTCTCAGAGAAGTGGAAACATAGGCAAAATTATTCGCGCTGCCTAGAATCCTTTCCAACTTTTCCCTGTCTGTGGAAAATTAAAGTGCATTTTTAAAATGCACCACACTGCTGTACATTAAATATCAATTTCACTGCTACAATTCCTTCTGGAATTAAAGACCTATCTAAAAAAATAAATTAGTGCAGTGTAATTTTACTCCTCGACCTTATGTAAATAGGATATATTTCTTTTAAAATACAGTGGGGAAGATTTAAGATTTCATAATGATTTATTTTTCTCTCATATAAATAGCATTCAGCATTTCATTTTTTTTATGGATGAAGTTTTAGATTGCTGTTGCCTGCTATTATTCATTGGCAGCCAAGGTAAGGAATTCATATATATCCATCTATGTTCTTGTAAGGTCACTATTCACTCCACTGTCGCAATGAGAAATAAACCCAGAAAACTGTCTTGTAGTCCCACTGATGTATATTGATGTGTTTCTTTTTCTATTTTCCAGCAGGTTTCTACTGCAGATATCCATAGAGTAAGTTGTTTTAAAGAGGAATGGGGTCTAATTATTAGTAGCTGGATTCTAGCAAGGATAGATCATTTTTACTTGGACTCCAGTATCCTTCAGTGCCTGACATCCCAGCATGATAGCTGGGGATCAGTTATCATTCCCAAAGGGTAGATCACCATTGTAAGATATTAATCAAGACCCAAATGTGAGTCACATGTATAGAACTTTTTTATATATTTATATAAAAAAGAAGATAATTTAAGTGCCTCACAGAAGGACATAGACTTTGGAGTAGGACTCAGTCCTGGATCATGTAAGTTAAAACTTCTCTATGTATCCAGCGAGTGCAGGATAGGTCTTTAGAATTTTCAGCCATTATTGAACACCAAGTTCAATAGCCTGAAGGACTTGAAACATTCTGTGACTGTCTTTTTGTACACAGAGAAGTTAGATTCATATATGTTACTATATCACTGACATGACCCATATGCTTAAGGTATGAAATAACTTCTCAGCTGTATGGAATATACCTTAGAGCATATGTGTTGATCAAGTCTGTTTTTCTATCTTCTGTTTTTTGGGTAAGCCTGGGGCTTTTGTCTTAAACAATAGATCAACCTCAGAAGTGCTCTAAGCTGTTCCTGGCTGTAATCAGCTGGCAGGCAGACTGTAAAAGTAATGAATTAAATATCTTTTCACTAGCTCATGATTATTTCAGCAGTTAGCAAAACAAATCCCTACCCTACTAGACCTATTCACCACTTGAGTTTCACTATACAGAAAGAAGTAAAAAGAAGGGGTGTTTTTCTAAAACTAATGCAAAAAACCTGTACTGATGATATGTGGTATTTTTCTGGCATGATATATAAACCGAATGCTTCAACTTCACTCCTCTTGAGGTTTGGCATACTAATGGAAGCTTGTGTCATGCTAAGTTCCACTTTGATAGTTATATTCTATCAAATGCATTTTTTTGGATGAGCTTGTGAATACTTGAATAAATATTCACATATTAAGGGTAATTTGAATTTCTCAGCTGAAATAAAAAAAAGGAGCTTGAATGCTGAATTTCCAGTTTATATTAGCAGAAATATAAAATTAATATTAATAAAATTAAATACACATTTTATTCCACAGTTCAAGACACAAATATAGAAGTCTTCTAAAGATCATTAAAATTACAATAAAAAAGTAAATAAGTACAAATAAAAATATATAAGGGTTACTAATCTGGATAACCAAGTAAAATGTATGTTTTAATTTTATAATGTGAATGAACTGTTCAGAGAACAAATCAGTTCATATTTAACATCATATTTCTGGTGATTATGCTATACCTTCTTAGATGCAAAGAAGTTCTAATTATTTTTTTTTTGAGTTTAAACATACATATTGCTCTAAATGAGACTATACATTTTTATTTTGCTAATTAAATATGTGAATCAATTTTTCACTGATAAGTAAGAAAAGGATTCATAAGAGTTTGTAAAGTGAAGGTACTATGAAAACAAATGGGCATATTTGCATAATGTGCAGCACTATGTCACATTAATGCTTCTGGGAAACATTGATAAAGAGGAAAGAGGACAATGTCTGACTGCTGTTTCTTCTTTAGAATGTAAGTTTCTGACCTAGCAAAATATGACAGATGTAAAAAGAAATAAAGTGGAAATATTGTAGCAAAATACACTACGTTCTGCTTGACAATTCTCAAACTGAAGGAGAACAAGCTTGATGACAGTTTCAAAATATATTCCAAGCATAGCACCTTTTTCATGTAATACGTGTGCATTATGGAGCTAAAAATGTATACGAAAATGCTTCAAAGCAGCAATTTAAATTTCTGAAACCAGCTATCTCACAGTTTCTAACATGTCATAAAATTCTATTGTGGCCTCATACAACTGTGACTTGAACTGCCAATTTAAGAGAAACTATTTTGAGAAAAGAACAAAAAACCAATTCTCCAACTGGCTTTAAAGTTAAATGGAGAATTTATTATTCCTGTAAAGCAGATGAATCAAGCTTGAAGTCTGACAGGTTAGTAAACTCCTTCACAACCAAGGTGAACATAAATAAAGATCAAAATTGAAAAGCTTTAACAGGTGTTAGATTAGTTCACAGTAAATCATAATTGTCTGACCTTACTTTGCCATTTACATTTTGCCCACAAAAATTTTCCAACTTGATACCAGTCTACATCTACCTTAAATGAATTCAACAATATTTATTCCTCTGGGGTATATGTATGTAAATGTGGACATGGTAAGTTTAACTATTGTGCCTGTTCAGTGACCGCAGAGTTTTATTATGGAATTAATAACAAAACCATATGCATATTGCTGATTTTAACTGTTGAACCACACATTGTTGGTTTAATTTCCATGAAATTTCTTGGTATTAATTTAAGATGATTACAGTACAAATAAATACTGAATCTAGCCATGGTCTGAAACTGAAAATTCTGAAGAATTTCAGAAATCAGCCACCAGGGAGAGTGGCTCTGGTGCTGTCGTGATCTGCAGCAGAGTGCTCCAGCCAGTACACAGGGGGTTCCCAAACTGGGAAACATCAGCGGGAGCCAGGAAAGTCACTAGGAGCCTGCAGCTCAGGTGACAGCAGCTCACAAGACCAGGGCAGGGCAAAAGACAATGGTGGCCAAGCCCCTCCACCTGCATAAAAGTGGCCAGGGCAATTGAACAGGGTGTTGTTGCACGGCAGGTGCTGAAGCCCTGACAGCTCCACCAGGGAGTGATGGTATCCACCTCTGAGCTCTGCACCCGCCATAACTGACTCAGGTTCCCA
>JANHGB010049018.1:2161-25978 GCA_026283785.1 Coracopsis vasa
ATACCATTTGAGATAGGCTAGTTATCTCTTCTTGTTCCACTTGGATTATATCAATGGTTTTACTTTTTATTCGGATGTGGGGTGGAAGCTCCTTGTGCTCACCCGGGTGATGCCCTCTCGGTGCTGTGCTCCATTGTGGTCATTGCTGGTGGCTCAATGAGGGGGACGTGGCACCCTCTGTGTGCAGGAGGGAGCTGGTGCCATCCTTTCCTACCCCTCCAGGTCTGCCTGGGTGTGCTGGGGGGGTTGGCTTGAGCAGCCTGTTTTCACTTAAAACTGGGGATAGTTACTCAGGAAGTGTGGGTACAAGGCTGCTGGGAATGGTGGCGTGCTGGGGAGGGCAGCGGGATGTGCTGGGGCTGGCTGGGGCAGCATGGGTGGCTGGATGGGGTGCGTAGCGCGATGCTGTGGTGGTCTCCATGGTGGGGACCACTGCACCATCACCATGGTTGAGACAACCACAGTCAAGACCACCGGGGCGGATACCAATGTCCCATCATGATCTCTTCACTCTGCTGGTCACCACAGTGGCCTTGGCCGCAGTGATCTCCACTATGGAGGTCTCCAGCTTGGCGGTGATCTCAGTGCTATGGCCATCTCCTACCCGGAAAGCTGTGGTCAGCAGGGCAGAGGTGCCGGGGCTGGGCGATGCTGTGGGGTGTGAATGTGTGCTGTGGGTTTGGCCCTGGTGGTGTTTGCAGTGTAAGGGGGTGACACGCGGCTTCCTTGGAGGCAGCAGTGACAGGGACCTTTGTTCCCTTGGAGGACTTTGCCCTCATGGTGGTAAATTAGAACCAGCCCTTCAAGGAGCCTCCCAGGAGCCACAATAGCGGCTGGGTAGGGCATGGATGGGGCTGTGGATGCATAAACCAGCACCAAGCTGAGCAGTGGAGAGGCACGAGAGGAGGCTGGAGGGGTCCCCTCTGTGCTCACCTTGATGAAGGTTTCCTATGGGTGGTGGATGTAAAACCACCGTAAGGGGAGTTCTTGCATCCCCCTGCTGCCTTTGGCCCTTTGTGTTTGCACTATCCTGGCCCCATTCCTTGCTTCACTCCATGAAACCCTATGGAAAGAATGACGTCTGGTCCCAAAATACCCCTCACAGGGTGTCCTTGCCTCTCTTCTGGGCTGGCCACCCTCCTGGGGTCCTGCCGAGACCCACCGCAGGGAGCTGCTGTGCTTCCTCACCATGCCATGATCCTGTGATTTGGTCCTTCTCATCCCATCAGGGACACCATCCCAGTGGCATCAAAATGGAGCTGCACCCTGTACCTCAAGCCAAGCAAGTGCTGTGGGTCTTGTCCAGAGGAGCTAGCTCCATCCTGACAGGCATGGGGTGATGGAGCTGAGCTGTGCTGCCCATCTCCATTGCTGGAGGGGACATCTCCCCTTGCACAAACCTGCCCATCCCATCCCTGGGAGCACTGGGGCTTTGCTGCTGCAGGCAGTGGGACTGGTGGGCCCTGTCTCTGGGGAAGGAGAGCCCCCACTGCCCCATTGAGGTGGCAGAATTACCCAAAGTAGGTCAGGTTAATTTGTTAAGGCGTGCAGATTTGCTTGTTACCATGGATATTGCTCAATTATACACCAATAATCCCCCAGGAGAAATTCATTGTCGGTTCTTTCCTCCCCTCTTCATACTTTAAATATTCCCAGAGAGGTGTAAGGATGCACCGAGGAGCTGGGGTTGGGGAGGAAACCAGAGCCAGGAGAGGGAAAATGGGGGTTAGAGATTTGGGATGCAGCAGTGGGAGAGCTCTGGAGGGCAGGCAGGGGCTGCTCTGCTCTGCCCATAGCTCCCCATAGCCCAGCACCCAGGATCCCCATCCAACCTTCATCCTCATCCCTCCCTCCCATTCACTGCTTCAGGGTGATTAAAGCAAACACCCCACTTCCAGCGGGATCAGGGATTTGATGGAACAACCTCTCTCTGCATCCCAGCCCAGCATCGTCTTGGGGCTGCAGGACCCAAGGGGGTTTTGCAGTGGGGGTTCCTCCAAACTTGTGGTCCCCTGGTGGTTTCCCAAGAGGCCAGCACCCAATTTGACAGCAGAGACCATCCCCAGAGCTTGTGGATGCTTTGGTGCTGAAGGGTCTAGGAGAGCAGTGGGGTGCTGCAGGGTCTCTCTCCCCTGCTATTTGTGGAGTCATTTGGGGTGTCTTTCCCTATCACCCCTCATTTGCTCTGTGGGCTCCTTATGCCTTTACCAGCGCTGGAAGTGAGCGTGGCAGGAGGGAAGGGGAATATTCTGCTGGAAGGTTGTTTTATTTTCTCTAATGCAAACTTTTTTTGGGTAGAAGTGGGTCACTCGAGGGGTGACAGAGTAAGAGCATCATCGCCTGGGTACCGCATCCCGTTGCCATGGTGACCCGCGGGCTGCATCAGTCAACAGCTTTAAAAATGTGACAGTTGAGTGAGGCTGAGGATTTTAATGAGGACAGACACTTGCTCGCTTAGTTTTGATAACAGAATACTCTATAAATACCCACCAGCTCAAGGCTTCCAGGTATCTGGAGCGTGTTGGCAACGCGTGGCTGGGACGCTCCCCTTCCCCGGGCTCCTGGGGTGGGAAGCATGGGCTGGGGCTGCCTCAGAAATAGCAGCAGGGATGGATCCAAAGCAGACAGCCCTTTTTTTCCCTCCCCCTAAGCCAACCCATGGGACAAGGTGACACAATCACAGAGCCAGGAGCAGGTTTGGGTTTCCACATGCTGTCTGGTGTTGGTGGCTGTGGGGTGTGACGGGGCCAATGCACCGCCATGACCTTGTGCCTGCAATAAAGCAAACCCAAGGAGTGAACCCGTCTTGCTAAACAGGAGAGTAACTCTTGCAAGGGTGGGTGAGCTGTGAGCAAGCTCCAAGCCTCAACAGCAAGAGTGGAGAAGTCATGGGGCTGGGGAAAGCGAAGCCTGGTGCTGCTTGCATCCATCGGTGCTCTGAGCACCCTCATTTCATATCAGCCACAACACGTGTGATGCCCAGCACCAGCTCCGTGAAGGGCTGGCTGTGCAGGAGGCAAACCTGCAGCTTCCACTTTTTTGACCATAATCAGTTGGTCCAACACATTGGGGAAGGAGCTGCTGCCTCTGGAATATACACACAATATAGATACGGTATACACACACACCATAGAGGGACTTCTGCTGGGACACACCACAGGTTGATCAGTGTTGTGTTTGAAATCAAACTCTAAACATAAACCCTTTTCTGCTGCAGCTCCCTTGCTGCCTTCCTTGCAGTGTGTCCAGCCAGCACCCATTCACAGTGCATGTGGCCGGAGAGCCCATGGGCACCCAAGGGCACATGATGCCCTTGGGGATTCCAGAGCTCCATAGGCAGAGGGGTCAGTGCAGGGGGTGCTGCCAGTGATGAGTCCTTCCCATTTGCTGCCTCTGGTACCACCTGCACGCAGCGTGAGGCCTGCCCCTGCCAAAAATGTGCTCCTGGATGTCTTGTGACCATGGTGTTGTCACCACACCGGCCAGGGCAGCTTCAGGACACAGCCCTCTGTCACTTGGAGCAACATGGAAAGTATTGACACAGCGTCAGCGATGGAGGGATCGCACACAGCACCATGTACTGGGTCTGGTCCAGCACCCCAGAATAGCTGGGACTCTTTCCATTGCAGCTGGTGAGCACTGGACCTGACCCCTGAGGAATGACAGGCACCAGCCCTGGGGCTGCTTTTCTCCAGTTCAGATCTAGCAGCACCCTTAATGGGTACTGCTGAGGAACTGGTGACGCAGGGATGGACATCAGTGTGGGTCAGGGGGACACTGCCCTGCCCATGGCAAGGGGTTGGAACTGGATGAGCTTTAAGATCCCTTCCAACCCAAACCATTCTATGATTCTATGACAACGTGTGACAACCCACCCCACACACTGCATCGTCCACACCAAGGGACCACCACCAGCATCCTCCATCTGCATCTCGGCCGGTCCTTCTATAACTGGAGCCGCTCTTCTCCTTTCTAGGTGTCTCTTAAAAATGGTCAAGGAGAATATTGTAATCCCTGAAGAGATCTTGAGCTTCTGTTGCAATGGCTTCCAGGTACCCCCTGTGCCGTGCAACTAACCCTGGGGCTCCCTGTTGTGCCAGTGGCTACTAACCAAGGCTGTGCCGGTAGCTGCTCGCACTGGCTCTGGTTGCATCTGCTCCCCACACATTCCGCATCAGCATCCCCAGCCTCTTGCTGGCTACTGCATGATCAGGGCTCTTCCCACAGGATGCTGGCTTTTTCCCTACCATTTAGAAATGGCAAGCGCTGGGAAAAGCACCAGTGGGATCTCCGGCCAGGCGGCTGCTCGCTTTGCAGCAGACAGCTTTGGAGCGCTTCGCATTGCTAACTCATACCCCAGAGCCTGCCTGCTTCCCGAAATAGCTCCATGGTACTCATGGAGGCACCTCAACACGATGGGAAGCAGCCCGGGAGGTTCATAAAGGGGTTCAAGACCCACTGAAGTTAAGCATCCATCCCACTGTGGGATGGGGGGCTCTGTGACGCAGGCTTGGCTTGCTGCGTTCACCAGCATCGCTGCCAAGCCAAGGTCTGTGCCGTTCCTGGGATGTCGTGTACCAGTAGCTATGGAAACAGAGGTTAGACCCGCTAGAGGAAACTGCTATTCTGAGAGGCGGCGAGCTCAGGGTACTCGGGAAGCTTCATTTGCAGCATAAACCCATCTTTAAAAGAAGCTGGGCAAAGCAAAGGGCAAAGAAGCGGCTGCAGAGGGGCTCTCGCAACAAGTGCTCTAAACGGGAGCCGCGGTGGGAGCTGAAAGAGGAAGGAAGGGCTGTAACGAAGGCCAGGCAGCTCCTCGTATCTCCTCCATTACTCACGGGGGTAACTGAGTTCACCCCTTGTGTAACATGCCTCATTTGACATCACATCAGCTCTTTTCCTTGCCCACGCAGTCGCAATACCAGCCTCTCCCTCCCAACCTGCTGCTGGGCAGGAGCAGCTCTGTGCCCAGCCAGCTGCAAAGCCAACACGGAGCACAGCAAACAACCCCAAACCGGGGATGCTCCCCCCGACCCTGCTTGTACCAGGCAGGAAAAACTGCTTTTGGTGTTTCCTTTGGCAAGGAGGGGATGATGGTGGAAGGTGTGGAGCATGGCTGCATGCCTGCTCTGGGGTGCAAAACCACCCTTTGCTAAAGACGAGCCTGTTGGGAGAGCAAAGTGCCTTCCAAGAGAGCTGATGGACTTTGGGAAGGGTTTTCAGGGGGAAACAGCAGGGAAACGGACTGCAAAGCTGCAGGAATCCCTCTTGGAGCTCTTTTTATAGGGAATTTTGTTCCTTTTGGCTTTGGGCATCATGTCTTTGGTGAGGGCTGGGTGGGTTTTGGTGGTGCCTGGGGCTGTGCATTGCTGGGATTCCAGTGTGCTGCGTGGGTCACTGTTTTCCCAATGATTTCCCTCCCGTTTGGGTAAACCAGAGCTCTCATTCCCTGCAGGGCTCCACCTCTGCGCCGTGTTCCCAGGATCCAGGGGAGCGGGAGGAGGCAGCGGGGGCCATGGCGAGCCCTTCGCATCCCCGTAACCCCACCGAGGTGCAGATGAGCCAACTGGTGCTGCCGTGCCACACCAACCACCGCGGCGAGCTCAGCATCGGCCAGCTGCTCAAGTGGATCGACACGGCCGCCTGCCTCTCCGGTAAGACATCCTCTGCTCCCACCGGAGCCATCATCCTGCCGGGATGGGATGGAAGGGACCCGGTGCTCATCCGCATCGTGCCCAGTGGTCCAGTGCAGTCCCAGGGAGCTGGAATCCACGTCATGCCCTTTTGCTGAGTAATTAGAGAGCAAACGGGAGTGGGAGCAGAGGGGGAGGAGACGTGCGCTGCAGCACGCACACTTGCTTGGGGACAGATCAGCACCGATGCCTGCTCCTTCCCAAACACTGCCCTTTTCCTTGCCTGGTGCACAGGGCATGGCAAGGACCAGGGTGGTGACATCCCTGGCATCCCGGCAGCGGATGGAGGGCTCTGATGGACAGGGCTGAGCTGCTCTGCTCCGTGATGGAAGTGATGGAGCTCACCAGATCAACTGCCCTACCAAGCACATTGCAGGTCACTGAGCACAGGGAGGTTATGGCAGGAAAAGGGGTGAGGTTCCCAGGGCATTTTGGCAGCTTCAGGTTCCTGGAGTCCCAAGAGAAAGCCGGACCAGCAGGGCTGTGTATGTATTTGCTGTGTATAGGGTGATGTTATCGGCTGCCTGTGGATCCCCACAGTGGCTGAAGGCACGGAGGCAAGGCAAACAGCAGGGCAAGGTGCCTCCTAGTTACAACACACCCTCCAAACCCTAAAATCATCTGCAAGCCCACACTGTAGAAGCCCCAAACCCTCCTCTTGCCCCCTGCAAACGCAGCAGGAGCAGGGAAGGGGACATCAGGCAGGGTTTCATTGATGTCACCAGCCCTGAGGCAGCGGTGAGGGGCAGAGGACCCTCTCTGTGTGTTGCTGCACGTTGCTGATGCAGTTTGCTTTTCCTTTCCAGCCGAGAGACACGCTGGCTGCCCGTGCGTCACAGCTTCCATGGATGACATCTATTTTGAGCATACCATTAGGTAAATACTAATGCATGTGCAGGGAAAGTGGAGGTTTTCACCCCATCTGCTGGGTGCAATGTGAAACAGAGAGGGGCAGGGAGCAGCGTGCTTGGGAGGGGAGGAGATGCTCAGAGGGCAGGCAGGGATTGAGGCTCCGGCTCCGCCGCAGGGCTGTGGACTGACTGTCTGCTCTGATTTATCTGCTGTCTGGGGAGCTCCTACTGGGTTGGCTTCCCGGTATTCCCCCCCTCCCCATCCCAGCTCCTCCCTGGCTTTGTTCAACACACAGCTCTGGAAAATTTGACTCCGGCACGTCGTGCCTCTGCAGCAGCCATGTGGGTGGCTGCCTGCTGGGGAATGGGACCTCCCTGCATGTTGCTTGGTAAGATGAGCTTTGCCTGGCCAAAATCCCCTCCCAGGCTTGTCCTGGCAGCCCCTGGGTGCTGGTCCTGTGGAGGTGCCCACCCCAGTGCATGCTGCTGTGTTGCAGGGGACGTTTCTCCTGACATGAGAGTGTTGCAGTGCAGAGGGAATGTGAACCCTGCCAGGGATCTGCCCTCATCCACTGCAGGGTCCCAGCACTGAGATCATTCCCATCAGGTGCAGATCTTACATGCCCAAGGTTTACTCCTCCCTTACTGCCCCTGGTAAGCCCAGGTGCTGCCACCCACCTTTACACACCTCTCAGAGCCCCTGTTTCCCGCTGCGCAGGGGGATGCCCGTCTGCTCACCCCCTGGGTACCATCTCAGGGGGCTCTCTGGGTGTTTTGTTCAGGGTTTTAGTGCACTGATGGCATCCCCTGGGGATCTGCTGGCCATGAGCAAGCCATGCAGTGTAGGGTTTAATGGGCTAAAACTGAAACAGGGGAGATTCAGGTTGGATACAAGGAAGAAGCTCTTCCTTGTCAGGGTGCTGAGGCGCTGGCTCAAGGAAGCTGTGACTGCCCCATCCCTGGCAGTGTTCAAGGCCAGGTTGGATGGGGCTTGGAGCAACCTGCTCTAGTGGAAGGTGTCTCTGCCCGTGGCAGGGGGTTGGAAGTGGATGAGATTTAAGGTCCCTTCCAACCCAAACCAATCTGTGGTTCTATGAAAAGTAACTCTGACAATGCTCGATCTGCAGTAATTTTAACTCCAGTCAGTGCCTGGCACGGGGGAGAGAAGAAGGTGAGAATTCCTTGTATCAACATTGAGTAAAAGTAGCATATGGCCAAGTTATGGGTTGAAAAAACAAGCCCAGCGCCAGTCAGCCTAAACCTGTTCCATGGCTCTGCACATTCTGTAGAGAGCTTGGCAAGTCAAAGAGGTTGGGAAACACTGAACTTGGGCTCAGAGCTGTGACCTGTTCATGTTGTACATGGCTTGTAGTATTTAGCTAGTGTGGCCTCACCTTAGAACTCAGATTATCAGGGAAATATTGCTTAGATGGACTCTGTGTAATGTTTAGGGGCATCACCCTTCTGGAGAAGGGATCTTCAGCCATAAGGGTGAAGTGCTGCTGTCAGCTTGCCATGGGCTAACATCGAAGTGACAGAGGCTGCTGGCAACGAGGCTCGCAATGCCCTTTCCCAGGTTCCTTCCCCTTGCCACATGTCTGATCTGTCCCTAGGGCACAGTAGGGATGGTTGGCATAGGGAACAGGCCTCCACTGCAGTGGGATGGAGACAGGCCTGCCCCAGGGGTGACGTTATCACCCCTGCTGTCCACCCGATCCCAAGCTGTGTGGTTCTTTGGCTCTTCAAGCAGCTCGCTATGCACTGCAGGTGAGTGCTCAGCCTTTTGACAAAGCAAGGACTGTGTGTTTCCCCTTGCTGTGACCTGCAGCCTGATGGAGGTGATTGCACAGCTCCCACATCCTCCATGCTGCAGAGACAAAGCTCCTTGAGCAAAGCAGGGTGGCTGGCAGTGAAACCCTTGCACAGCTCCAGGTAAACTCTGCCCTAGCATCCACAGCCCCTTGTTCTGCTTGGCTTTAATCAGACATCACTGGGCTCTAGGAAGATCCAGCTGGAGCCAGGCAGGCCTTTTCCATCAGCGAGGACTGGCGGAGGAAAGCCTCTGCTTCATAAACCACAGCATGAAGCAAGCAGCCATCAATCGAGGTACCCATGCCCTGGATGCTGTCCTTTGAAGCTCCCATGGGGCCGTGCAATCCTGATACTAAGTGCATTGAGACAGTCTGCTGGCAGGGAATGACTGCCACTTCAGCATGTGGGACCTCTACCCCAGGAGCTGGGTTGGATGAAGGCAGGTGAAGCCCCTGGAGCAGAGATGTGGAGGATCTGGCATTAAGCCCGCAGCACGAGGCACACAGATTACATTTTGTTACCTGAATTGCGTCAAACCATTTCCCCCTCTCAGATTTCCCCTGCAGTCTTCCAAGGCTGCTTGTTGACGGTGCAAGACCAGTCAACTATTGCAAACTGATCTGACCTTGCCTGGGCTGGTGGCATAACCCAGACCTTGCTGGTAGTGGTCACCTTGTAGAGCCAAAACCACTGCAGCGTGTCTCACTATAGACAATGTCTAGGCAGATGCTGAGGCACGGCAGCGGGTGAGCTCTATCAAGGAGAGCATCATTTAGCATTCCTTGGCTTTGGCGGTAGCTGAAACAATAGGAATGTCCCCAAAGGCTGGGCCATGCAAGCCAAAAAGGCATCTCTAGAGAGCGATAAACGGAGGCACTTACGTTGCGTTAATTGTGTATCAGAGCAAACACTGGAATAAACCCAACCCGACCAACCGAAGCGGCAGGGTTAGCACTGACTGCGGGGGTGGCTTCTGCCAAGAAAGCAGCCTTGGAGCAGACAGCAAGGAAGTGGGGCCCTTCCAAAGGGTGACTCAGAGCAGCCTCAAAGGCTCCTGTGCTGGCACCCCATCCCCACCGTGCTGATGGGGACACGGAGGAGCAGCTCCTGGCCAGGCACCATCCTGTGTGCAGTGACCTTGTGACAAGCCCAGATGCAACGGACAGGGAGGTCGGTGGGGGTCCTGACCCCTCATATCATAATCATAGAATGGTTTGTGTTGAAGGGACCTTAAAGCTCATCCAGTTCCACCCCCTGCCATGGGCAGGGACACCTTCCACTAGAGCAGGTTGCTCCAAGCCCCTCTGTCCAACCTGGCCTTGAACACTGCCAGGGATGGGGCAGCCACAGCTTCTCTGGGTACCCTGTGCCAGCGCCTCAACACCCTCACAGTAATGTACAAACAAAAGGGAAAAGGAGCCAGTCTGGCCCCAGACCTGGCTTTGTTAGCTGAGGCCATGAAGACAACCAGAAAACCCAGCTTGCTCTATCAAGAAGGTGCAGCAGACCTTCACCTGTGATGCGCTTTTCACTGGTGGGACTTCCCTACCTGCCCTTCAGTGTGAATTGAGGAACTGGGCTGCTCCATGACATGTTGAGGCTTGGCCTGAAGAAAGACTTGACTGCATGAAAACATCGTGCTTAGAGAAAAGCCCACCCTGTTTCAGTTTGGGTTTGTGCCTTTGATGGGCTTTAGAGGAAGGAAAGCTGGGGCTGGGCACTGCTAATTGTGGTTTGCAGAAACACTGAGAACCAGTGGTGTGAGCAGCCCCCATGTGTGCTTTCCCTTGCCCTGAGCTCAGCCCTCGCTGCTCCTCCAGCCTCTCAGGCTCTAGGGAGCTGCCTGTCCGCAGGACACAGAAAAGGCTTTAAACCAATGTATAGGGGAGAGGAAGGGGCTGGGAACTGGTTACCTGGGGAAAGGCTAAGGGATGGAGGAGGAAGTAAATAATAGTTTATAAACAGGCCATCCTGGCACAGGAGCACATCCCGCAGGAGCAAACCCCACTTGCTTTTGGAATGTCACAGCCCCTCCTCTGTAGACTGAACTCAGGTCAATGCAAGCCCAGGTCTGGAGCACAGCTGACAGCATGGCCTTAACTTCTCCTTGTTCAACCCCGCGGCATCCAAAACACGCGCTTTTGAGTGGATATATATCAAAAGGAAACAGAAAAGTCTGTCCCTCTTTGGAAACGTGGCACAAAAATGGTTTCCATGAATGTGTTTACTTTGGAGATTTCTTTTGGGAAGTATCCGCCTGCGCTGGACCCCATGGCAGCTCCCAATCCCATCAATTTTCCCTTCCCCTCTTTCTTCTCCATGCTTCTGGAAGCTTGCTGCCTGCGAAGGAGCCAGGGACCCCAGCCCCTGCCAGACCTCACTCAGCTCTGGGATTACTCACATTGTGCTTCCACACAAATCATCCCGTCGGCACCATCCCTGATTTAAACCTCGGGCTTCCAGTACCCCTTTCTCACAGAATAACCACCGGGACAGGGTTTGCTCCTGTTTCTTCCTACGTCTTATGACAAGAAGCCATGAGGGCAGATGCTGCTTGTGTTTCCAGTTTGCTGCTAGGTTCCTGGAGGCCAAGAGTCTGGCAAATTTACTGTGTGTGGTAGGAAATGTGGAATGTATCAGTTTGCCCTGGGTGTATGGGGTGATGCTGTGGCACCTAAGAGCTGGGAATGCCAGGACAGAGAGCACAGAAATAGCAATATATGCGGACGGGGAGAGAAAATAAAGATGTAGATTCTAACTCAAGGCCTTTATAGGATTTCTGATGGGTTTAGAGAAGAAAAAGATTGTTGCTGGGGGGGTGATTGCTTTGGTTTTGTTTTACAGAAAGCACAGGCAAGAAATATAATTGATAATATAAGAAACCACAAGTCTCTACTGAGAAGTTATAAATCTCTGCTTTGACTGTCAGCTCTTCCAAGAACGGGCAAATTGTGTTATAATAGTATGGGGGATGAAAAATGTGAGGATTTAAATGAATCCACCAAGAGCCCTGCACTATTGTGGGAAGCTGGAGACACCTTGAAAGCAGAACTGCCAGGAGTAAGGAATGGGCTTTCTATACAAAACACAATCCTAGATCTGTTCTGTTGGGAAGGTGTGCGTCCAGAGAAAGACAGGGAAAATGTGACAGCAGAGCTGTGGAGGCAGTGATGAAAACCACTGCAAAGGACCTAGTTATCCTTCACAGTTCCTTTGAAATCCCTTTGCATGGCTGCTGACAAAGGTCTGAAAATGAATAGTGCCAAGCACGTATGTCTTTCATGCTGGGTAATGCTTCATCAGCATTTCCTGATGCTCCTGTTTTCCTGCCCGTGTCCCTCTGTTGTCCCATGTGAAGACAGAGCAGATGTTGGGGAACGGGAGCATTGGGTTTTGCCTGTGCAGAACCAGCACAAACTCTTCCTGATCCTTGCCTGGGTCTTCTAGGCACTGCTATAGAATCATAGAATAGTTAGGGTTGGAAAGGACCTTAAGATCATCCAATTCCAACCACAAAGGAGACATTAAAGATTTCATGCAGTACAAGGACAATGTTAATCCAGGATAAGTCCTGACGTATGAAAATCAAAGGGGAAGAGAAATTGCATTGGCCATTGTTAACAAGAGCTGCAAAATGAGTACGTTGCAGTTCGGATTTGCAGAGGTGAGCGCAAGGTGCACAAAGGGAGAAGCGGAGTGTGCAGCAAGTGTACATGTCCACAAGATGCCCTGTCTCCAGTGCCAAGAAAAGCAAACCTGCAGCCAAGAAAAGCACCATTAGAATGATGCAGTGACATAATCTAAATGCTGCTGGAGTCTAAATTACACACAGGGCAATCAAGAAGGAAAACACCGACAACGTTTGCTTGTGTAACAGGGACATAAACCTCAGCCGGCAGGCAAGAGAAGGACACAAAGCAGACAAAAGTAAAACCAGTGTTAGAAAGAGGGACTTGGCCTGAACAAAGCCATCAATGTGTGTATCTACATTCACCTTTTCTCATGTCTAGTTCCATTACCTGACTGCATTGCTGGTATGAGCAGTGGTGGCACCACAAAATGTTCATAGCCTGTTAAAGGCATGAGCAGAAGTCTAGAAACCACATCCTGCATCTCTCTACCACCTTCAGTGCAACCTCCAGCACTGTCCCTGGGGGGTGATACTGAAGCAAGCACTGCATGCTCAGGTGTGTATGTTTTTAACTAAGTAGTTTAAATCCTCCACACTTAAAAACCCCACTAGAACAGACCCATGTGGAACAAGCCAAGAAAGCTGCAGCTCAGCACCAGGATGCTGCATCCAATGAAAAGCTGGATAAGGATGTGAGTAGGGTTTTATAAGGAAGAAGGAATACACTTCACCAAGGACTTCAAGATCTCTGATGGAGAGAGGTCATACCTGTAGGATAAGTACTGGTGGTTGCACTGGAGGTAGGAGAGAGGTGAAGGATGTGATTGCTAGACTTCTGCTCATGCCTTTTGTAGGCTACGAACATTTTGTGGTGCCAGCACTGCTTATAGCAGCAATGCACTCAGTTAATAGAACTAGACATGAGAACATGCAAATGTAGATCCACACAAAAGTATAAATATGCTGGCTCAGGCCCAACACTATATTGTGCTAGAAAGCAATGCGCAAAAATGTCTTGATCAAAGAGTAAAAGGCATTTTATTCACCCAATACGCTTTATTAACAGGACGTGCTTCTGGGATATCTACTGATGAGCAGCTTTTATTACTCATGTTTCATAGCTTCATCTGTATTTTAGACTTCAATATAAGAAACATGATGCAACCCCTGATAAGCAGGAGAGGGGAAATGCATGCACAATACAAGATGTTCCCATCAGAATCTCAGTTCCTCTTAATGCAAAGAGGATCTACAGGACATAGCGTTGCTAGGGCTCAAATCCAAACATCCTATTCAACAAGCACCCCCTCAAATTGGAAAGGAGAGGTTGTCTGGTGTTTCCAAACACAGCCTTCTGTTACCATGTCCTCAGAAACATGGGTCACCCTTGGAGCAGGGCAGTGGGATGCAGCTGCAGATTCATATGAGGCCATTTGTGGTGCAACTCAACAGGCAAAGACCTTTCATTGTGAGCCTCAAGGCAGGCTCAAACCCACAGACAAGTCACTTCATACTCTTCCTCACCCTACTCTTCATCCCCAAATGCCTCTTGGGCCCTATGGGTCTGCAGGCGAAAAGGGAGAAGTAGCACCCAGAGCCATCAGGCTGCTGAGAGTACCAAAGAACAAAGGATTAATTGTAATGTCCCAGCTTGGAGCAAGCTTGGCCGTTAGCTTCAGGAAGTCTTCATCATTTATGCAGGGGAGGAAGCAGATGGATATCACAGAATTAATTTGATCTGAAGAGATTGTGCTCTGGAAAAACACACGTGTCGGGCCCCATTCCTCAAGGGTGCAGCGCAGGGACAGGATGAGCTACGCGTGGCATGCGAGTGTGAGCACGCTGGGTGCTGGTCCATGGCATCAGCTGAAGTGCATGGGTCCTCAAGCCAAAGGGCTGGGTGAGCTTTGCACACTTGTGGTGTGCCTTGGTGGTGAGCAGGGAGATGTCCCTTCCCCAGAGCAGTGTCCTGAGAGCATGGGTGAGATCAGAAATAGCCATGGGGAAAGGGGGAAAAGAGGGTCTGGAAGGGCAGTTCTGGGCTTCTCCAGGGATGGAGATCCCACATGGGAGCCAAGTCCTATGGGAGAGACAAGACTTCTCTTTCCAAGGCCCCGCAGACCACATGTGTAAGCTCAGCAGCTTGTGCTGCATTTAACATCGTGGGTAGCAATGCAAGCCTTGATTCTCACTTCTTTCCATTGCACAGTAAGAGAAAAACCACAAGGTGACAGCTACAGTGACAGCTACAGTGACAGCTATAACTATCCAATGAGGGCATCGCCATGCTCTGGGTTCTGTGCAGAGGCTGGTGCAGGTCACAGCAGCCTGTGCTGTGCTCCCCTTACTTTGCAATTGCTCTTACAAACAAGAGCAGTGAGTCCAAGGATCATTTATACTGAGCTCCATTCCCCATGCTGCAGACACTGACCCTGGCAGCTCTCTAAAGGGGATGTACCAAGTCCTTTGGATAAATCTGCTTGAGTCCTTGCAGCCGCAAAGTCTTATAGCTCACATTGAGGATGTTTGCAAAAGCAAACACAGTGCAGCAGAGACACCAGAGAGCTGCAACCTACCTACCATGGCCAATAGGTACCTCACTGGAGGATGTCACCAACCTGGCATCTAAATCTACTCCTGATATGCACTCACTCCTTCTGTAGATTATATTGATGGTCTGGGAGAAAGCTCCATTTGAGCTTTCCCATCTCCACAGAAAGAAGACATTATGGTTTGTTGTGTGACAAGCAGACACAGGACTTCTCCATGATGCCTTGGTGTCATCTCTGCACACTCTGCCCCAGCCATGCTGCAGTGCAAACCCAGGGCAGGGTTTGGCTTCTGTTTTCAGTGTAGAGGGACCCAGGAGCAGCACCTTTTGGGAAGCTGGAGACAAGAGACTGGTCTAAAGGAGGCTGAGGACATGCATCCCTATCACAGTTTCAATGACACTGAGAAGACAGGCTAGTGATCAACTACCAGACTAGGTCAAGGAAGGAGGTTTGATTTCCTGTTGCAAAATGGGACAACACTGCAGACCACAGAGCCTTGCAGACCTTGGCAGGGCTCAATGCAGAAGCAATCCTCCAGCACTTGGCCTGGCACCACATCGCCATGTTTCTGCATGGACTCAGCTCACCTCTGAGGCCAAACGCTGCACAATGCAATGGAGCTACAAACCTCAGAACAAAGCTAAACCCTGTGCTCACCACACTTGTGCTCTCAGTGTGTACAAATAGGCTACACATGTATTCACACAAACAGGCTGACAGGCTTCTAACAGAGTTTGGATTATGGCCTGTTGGGCAGTTGTATCTCAGGAGTACTTCCTAGGTCTCCCTTTCCTTATGTGAGAAGCTGCCTTTGTCCATAGCTGCTAGCTCTCCAATGAGGAGGAGTGCTACTGCATGTCTGAGATGTGTTAGACAAAGGAAACATGAAGGAAATCCCTCAGTTTATCCATAAAGCCCGTTTCATCTGGCAAATGTGTTATTTGAAGTGCCACCCATGCACTGGCATTGGCAGAGGAAGGAGAAACAGTGCTTGTCATTGTCAGGTGGAAGGACAACCCTTTCTCCTTGGTCCCACAAGCATGCAGCATCTTGCACCCAGCTAATACAGGTGGTGGGGGCTCAGAGAAGGGCCGTGCTGAGATGCTCGAGTGTCTTCTCCCATTTGGCAGAGCACAGTGGAGCTGCAAAGGGCACGGTGAGCACTGGTACCCTCTCAAGCTGCTCTAACCTGAGGACCTGCACCCCTCTCAAAGCAGAAGCCCTTTTACAATGCAGCCACCACTTGAAGTGACCCCAGAGCAGCGTTCAGTTAGTCATCATCACAGTACTGAAGCAGTTGAACAGTTATTGGAACAAGTGCATGATAAAAGCCTTTCCACCCCCATCCTCCCAGCACCACTTTTGGATCCCATGATTTCTTCCTTGTTTAAAATGATTCAGCAGCAGACTCTCAGATAGTCTCTGTCTGGTTAAAAATAGCCGCTTGCCTCATGCGGGTTTAGCATGGTGCTGTCAACTGGAAAATGTTCCACCTTCCAAAAAAGTAGAGTGAAAAATGAAAGTGAGCTTTCACACATCATTACTCTCTGCAGTTAGACCTCCAGAGCTCATTCCAAACCCATCAAAGGAGGAGAGGCAGGATGCTCGTGTTAGTGCCTGGTGTCCCCACACCAAAGCAACCAGGCTGATCCTTCACTCGTTTCCCAAAACAACACACGAGCTTATTCTCAAGAAACACTTTATTTGTTGGAATGGTGGAATGTCAGAGCTTAGTCATTGCAGCTGGATGTCTCCTGATGTCCATCAGGGGAACAGAATCCAGCAGGGAACCGGTATAGCCACATTCTACAGCCAACCCGTATCACTGCGGCATGAGAGCCCAAGAGCCCTTCATCTGTCTCACAGCTCTTGTGCTCTGTAGGCGTGTGGATCAGTGATGGGCTTGCACAGTGTGACCAGCTGTCCTGCATGTGGTTTTGGGGTAAAAAAAGGCAATCTGGTTGCGATAGTGGACAAATGGTGCAGGTGGGTGATTTCACCTGGCTCTCTGTATCACTTGGATGTGTTTGCACTCCAGCTGCTGCAGGGTGTATGGTGGGACCCCTCTGCCACAGAGGTGGTAGTGAGGCACATACAGTGATAAATGGGAAGCACTTCAGCTCCAGCCTATGAGGAGGCAGATGTGCAGTGTCTGCAGTGCTCCTGATGCTCCTACCAGAGGAGGAAGCATGGCACAGAGGGAAAGGCTGATCTACAGTGTGTCCCATGGCCTCAGGTCAGAGGAGAGAGCCTCTTGCAGTCAGCAGCTGAAGCATTCATCATGGGTTCTCCCATTCACTGAGCAGCACTGAAGAACTCCAGAGGAGATGCAGAAGGATCCGTCACTCGTCACTGCACACTTCACAGCATCAGCAGCCAGTGTTAGAGGCTGTTTGACAAATTGCTGGTTAACACCTGATTAATTCTTCCTTTTCCCCAAGAGCTGCATTTGCTGTGCACGCTGAGCCCTCCTCTGCTCTTTTCCTCAAGGTGATGTGCTCAATCCTGCTCCCTGAGCCATGGCAATCAGCTCTTGCTGGAACAGGATCCAGCTGCAGACGGCAGCTGTGGGAATTGCAAGGACTCTGCATTGCTGAGCACCACGGTGAAAACCTGTCCAGCATCAGTGGGGCAGGATTTGACCAAAGTTAGACCTCCCCAAAGACCTAAGCAAGCCAAGTGTTGCGGCCTGCCCCTGGGGTGCCCTCAGCACCTATTTCTACCCTGGGCAGCACTCTCTGGTGCTGCTGCTGTATTTAAGAGCCCCTGAAGCATACCCATTGCACTGCGGCATCACCTTATATTGATAACTCCATTTGCTCTGGGTCACTCTTGACAAGGGATGAGCCTGGAAATGACTTACTGCTACAGAAACAAGTGCTTCAAACCAGTGCAGACATGGTCCAAGCTTTCTAGCTCTGGATGCTTACTTGTGTACCAGACCCCAGCTGTGTTTATAGGAAGGGATGTTTCCACATGCCAACAATTTTAATGCGCACCAGGCCTCCTGCAGTTTTCCTTTCTATTTACAATATTAAGTATTTTATATCATAAAGTTCGAAGTGCGGATTTTGTGCATGAATGATACAGTTTCCATAATATTTTTCCACATGCAGAGACATCTTGTTTTGCTCTCATGGGGCATGAGTCAACTCCTATTTGAGGCCACTGGAGTCCTTCCAGTGACCTTCCCAGAGCCTGGCTAACTGGGCAGCCAGAGCATTGTGTGCTGTAGGTGTGAGCATGACCTGCCAAGGCTCAGGGCAGCTCAGTAGAGCAGGTCAATCCAAAATAGCCTAGATCAGGAAGCTGTGCTGATAGAATTCAGTGTTCTTGGTGCAAAAACAAAGTCTTGGCCCCAGCAATGCATGGGCTGCAGCATCATGAGCCCATTGGGACAAGTTAGCAGCAGTGGGTGTTCAGTCCTACGGGATCCCCAAGGTTTGCCCATCCAAAGGAGATGTTAAGTCCTAGGCTGCAGGAGTCAGGGTGAGATACAGGACTCATTTGGCCAAGATGCTTGAGTTGGTCCTTGGTTGCCTGGGTTACACAAGCCAGGTCCTGCACCCTCACAGAAGCAATAGCCCTGTGGATCCGACTTGGATGCTCAGCAGTGTTGCCTGCATGATGATGACTGCACGGCAGAGCTAGGTTCACGTTCTAGCACCACTTCCCATAAGCACCCTTAAGCATACAAGGGTGCTTCCCATGAAGGCCCTCAAGTTGCCCCTTGCAAGTGTGGGATCCCACATATTCAGGCATGTCCCTATCCAGTATACATTGAACTTATTCCTCCTTCTTAGGGGCTGTTGGAAGAATCATTTATGGGTTTTTGGTAGGAGCAAGTTTCGATGTGGAAACATCAGGTTCCCAAGTTCAGCTCAGGAAGGTGCCTCTCTTCTGCAGGGCCAGCAAGGATGAGAGCACACCCCGACTCTGGAAAACACATATCAGACCCCAAACAAGCAGCAAGCAGGTCAGTCCCACAGAGCTACTCATTGAGCATCCTAACCGTTTACACAGCTACCCCATCTCAATAGCTCTGTTACTGATGAAGAGCTAGCGAGAGGTGTTTGTGCCATGATGCTCAGCACACAGCAATTCGGTGCCATCAGTAAATGACATTGTGAGGAGGTCCAGAGCAGGGAGTCAATGAGAAAGGCCCAGCAGGTGGTAGCCTCTGCCTGGCTCTGCTGCCAGCTCTAGTGACTGCTCTGCAGGACACAGGGCTCAGCCCACGTCTGCTCCACTACCGGGCCTGCAAAGGAAACGGCACATGATTTGGGCACTAAGCAAAGTATTCTGTGTTTATGAAACAGCTCCTAAGAGGTTTAGGAAGGGATGAGTGGTGTTTACACACAAGCTGGATGGACTCTAATGTGGTGCATGCTCTGTTGTGTCAACTCCCACACCTGCATAAGATGGTTTAAAAAACCCCCACAAAATGAGGGAGCCAAGCAACTGAGTCCAATCAGCCCTGTCCGGGTGCTCTCACTAGAGCCACAGTGAATGTTTTCCTAATGGAGCTGCAGGATGCTATGGAAAACCTCTCCTAAGAGGCTCTGTTCGTGTTTGAAGTTAAGGCTGGCCAAAACCAAGGAAAGGGAGCTGCAGGGAGCTGGTGTTGGAGCAGGCTGGGTGCAGACTCTTAGGGCTGATTGAGCACTCCCTAGGAAGAGGGAAGACTCTGGAGGCAGTCCAAGCCCTGCAGCACTGCAGCCCTCACAGCACAGGAATGGGAGAGCAGCAGCGCTGTTAACACCACCTCAATCCCCCTGAGGCAAGGAGGAGATTTGGCCAAAGAAAAATGAAGTTGAAGACCATTTTCTTGTGCTTTCCCAACACCAGAATGACCAAACGTGCTTTCCACTGCGTGTTTCAGTTTGCTGCGCCAGAATGTTTCTGGATCCCTTCTTATAGCGACACGGGTTCTCCTCTCCCTTGTATCACTTGCAGCAGGTCCTGCCCGGACCGTTTTTGCTCGTAGAGTGACACCAGGATTCAGTCCATAAAAGGTTATTGACCTGGGAAGAGAGGGTTTCTAGAAGTTAAGGGCTGGGCAATTTCTTGGAAACGGCCTTATCAGCAGGGCTACAAGCGGGAGCTCTAACAGCCCTTCCTGACGCGCACGTCTCTGGTCCCCGTTCCTGCAGCTCGGTATTCGGCCCTGCACACACATGCTTATTTAGCAGTTTGTTATTTCAGAGAATCACAGAATGGTTTGGGTTGGAATGGACCTTAGAGATTAACCCAGATTACACCTTCCACTAGAGCAGGTTGCTCCAAGCCCCGTCCAACCTGGCCTTGAACACTGCTGAGGATGGGGCACCCACAGCTTCTCTGGGCACCCTGTGCCAGCGTCTCAGCACCCTCATAGGGAAGAACTTCTGCCTATGGTCTTATCTAAATCTCCTGTCAGTTTAAAGCCATTCCCCCCTGTCCTGTCACTAAGGGCCCTTGCAAAAAGTCACTCTCCAGATTTCTTGTTGGCTCCTTAGGCACTGCAGCTGCTCCAAGGTCTCCCCAGGACCTTCTCCAGGCTAAACCAGCCCAGCTCTCTCAGCCTGTCTCAAGAGCAGAGCTGCTCCTGCCTTCAGAGCATCTTCATGGTCTTCCTCTGGACCCACTCAAGCAGGTCCACGTCCCTATTATGTTTAGAGTCCCAGAGCTCAACACAGGACTTGTGCAGTTCCATGAGAGTGGAATAGAAGGGCAGGATCACCTCCTTCGACCTGCTGGTCACACTCCTTTTGATGCAGCCCAGCACTCAGTTGGTTTCTGGGCTGCGAGTGCACACTGATGTCTCATCTTGAGCTTCTCATCAACCAGCACCCCCAAGTCCTTCTCCTCAGGACTACTTTCAATCCAGCCTCTGCCCAGCCAGGGTTTGTGCTTGGGATTGCCCCGACCCGGGTGCAGGACCTTGGCTGAACTTCATCAGGTTGGCATCAGCCCACCTCACAAGCGTGTCAAGGTCCCTCTGGATGGCATTCCTTCCCTCCAGCGTATCAACCGAAGCGCACAGTTTGTTGTCGTCGGCAAACTTGCTGAGGGCGCACTCAATCCCAGTGTGCATGTCGCTGAGAAAGATGTTGAACAAGACCGGTCCCAACACCGATCCCTGAGGGGCACCACTTGTTACTGGTCTCTAACTGGACATTGAGCCGTTGACCACAACTCTTTGCGTGCGGCCATCCAGCCAGTCCTTTATCCACTTTATCCACTGTTGTGCTTAAATAGACAATGAACATTTGGAATGCTGCGCTGGCCAACTCCGGGAGGCCAGGACCATCCCCATTGCTCTTTCAGTGTCCCACGATCAGCCCAAGAGCGAGCTGAGCAGTGCTGATGGTCTGCAGGTGGGATGCGTCCATGAGGATGGAATTCAGCCCTGCCCAGCCTCGGGGTGCAGGCGTCAGCAGGACACGGCTGCGTGGCCACGTCCTCTAGCTGGGCGCATTACATTGAGCCCGTGCCAGTACCTGCACCCCACACGCAGCGAAGGCTGCGAGGGCAGGACAAGATGTGCTGCCAGCAGCATGCGGCAAGGGCTGCCTGCTTCAGGAGGGCTCTACAACAGGTCCGGACCTTGAACTTGCGTGTGCCCATCTGCATTTGCATGCACAGCTCATGCACGCAGCAGCTCCCCCTGCACTCCACCGCCAGTCCCCTCCTGGAAGAACCTCCTCTTTCCGCGCTTGCCAGGTCCCAGCACAGCAGGACCAGTGTGTGACCCTAGACCCAGCTGCAGCCCCCCAACCTCCAGTGTCCCCAACCACCTCTGGCCCAAAAGCCTCTTGCACCCTGTGGGCTCGGGAGGAAGGATCTCAGCAAAGAGAGGTGGAGGGAGGTGAAACTTGTTTTGGGCAGCAGGATCCAGCGGCAGGCCGGGTGCAGGCTGCTCCCCGCAGGAACCTGGGTCTGGGCACACTGTGGTGCTGTGATGCCGTGATGCCATGGCATGACATTCTTCGTGTTTTCCCCAGCTTGAGGAGCAGCCCGAGAAGCCTTGGTCAGCGCTGGCACAGGCTGTGCCCGATGGCAGCACCGGGCCAGGTGCCCTGCAGCCACGGAGGGCTTGGTGTGAGCATCCAGACCTTTGGTCCCTCGCCCGTGCCCAGCCCTGCGCGCAGCTGCAGAGAGCCTTAAAGAGCCGCTCTGCCAAGGCAGGGAGCCCGTGAGGGGTACTTGTGGTGCCCCAGCACCCAGTGCCAGCAGCCCCAGCCTCCTCCAGCCCCAGGAACCGGGAGCAAGTGGAAACCGCTTGTCTGCCAACGCCGCATGTGCTCACAGTAAACGCAAAGAGATCTTGGGTCACATGAAGTTGAAGAAATGTATTTACAAAACAACAAAAAATAAAAGAAAACCACAACAGAACAAACTACAATTCTTATACAACAAGCTACACCTATCCTACCTTAATCTGTAAACACCTATCCTACCTACACCTATCCTACCTACAATCTGCAAGCAGCAACTCTAATAGAAACTCCAAATCTTCTACAAAAATCAACTCTTCTTCAAACTACGCATCTTCTAAAATAAACAACTCTTCCTGAAACGTCTTCCTTCTCCTTCTTGATGGTCCCTGGAAGCAAGCAGCACCACATCATTTCAGTGAGGCAGCTGATGGTCACTGTGTTTGCCACAGTCTGGGACACGCTGGGGAGAGCGTGACTGTGCCGCGGGACTCAGCCCTGGCTGGGGTTGGGAGCCGGGCTCTGCGCGATGAGACTTGGCTCGCGTGGCCCAGAGGCAGCGCGGGGCAGCGCTGTGGTGTCCCCCAGGACGAGGGCACTAGGCATCGTGGCCCTGCAGCACTGTCAGCCCCAGTGCAGCGGCAGCAGCCGAGCCACCCTCGCTGCCAGCAGTGGCTGGGGGCACGTTCTGTCTTACCACTTGTTAGTCCACTTCCATCTTCTCCTCATCCTCCAACTTGATGTCAACTTCCATCTCCTCGTCATCCTCCGACTTGATGTCCACTTCCATCTCTTCCTCGTCCCGCAGCGCCACTTGGGTCCTGCTGGCAGCCTGGTCCTCCGGCTCCAGCATGTATTGGAATAGCCTAAGGCAAAAGCCAAGCAGAAGAGTGCATTGGTGCTGCCCTGGGCAGCGGAGCAGAGCTGTGGGAGGGGGGACTGGGCACCCGGCTCCCTCTCGCTGCCCAGGCAGGGCCGTGGGGCGCTGGGGCCCCGGGCAAGTCCCCAGGCAGGAGCTGTCCTGAGGCCGGGGTCTCCTTGGCCAGCAGCACCCACCAGCTCTGATAGGCTGGCGCGCATAGCCGGAGGATCCTTTTCTTCCTGCGCTTCAGCGCCTTGCGGAGCGGTAAGACCTTGAAGACCTGCCAGAGCAGAGAGGTCAGGAGTGAGCGTCTGTGCTCCGTGCCTGCAAGGCCCGGGCACAAACCCGGCCCCTGTGCCTTCCTCGGCACCCACCAAGTCCTTACTCTGCATATGCAGGTCTTTGTCTCCTCGCTTCCGCCAGGGCCGTGCTGTTCTGCCAGCAGGACAAGGGTACTCTTCTTGTGGGGCTGCATGCTGTCAACAAGATAGGGATTGAGGAGCAGGGCACAGACCGAGAGTAGGGCAAGCAGAAGGTTAGAAAGGCTGGGGGCAGGACAGAAGGGCTTGTGGGTCCAGAGAGAGTGGGAGGGAGCACAGCAGGATAGGTCTAGGGTGAAAGGGGTAAGTGCTGTGTTGTGCTTCTTGCTGGTAACGGGCAGTTGCCGATGGAACAGGGGCTGTGACATCACAGCTCTGTGACACTGGAGTTCTGGAACTGCTGCACAGCAGGGCATGGGGACAAGCCCTGAAGGGGCTGCAGCTTCATGGGGGACTTCATGGGGCAATCATAACTTTACCTCTTGAGATGATTGAAATACACTCTTTGACTCATAGAATCGTAGAATAGATAGGGTTGGAAAGGACCTTAAGATCGTCTAGTTCCAGCGCCCCATCCCATTTTAGGGCAGGGACACCGTACACTCAACCACGTCACCCAAGACTCCATGCAGCCTGGCCTTGAACAGTGCCAGGGCTGGCGCGTTCGCAACTCCCTCGGGCAACCCATTCCAGTGCCTCACCACCCTCGCAGGAAAGAACTTCTTCCTTACATCTAACGTAAACTTCCGCTGTTTAAGTTTGAACGCTTTACCCCTTGTCCTACCACTACGGCTCCTAATGAAGAGTCCCTCCCCAGCACCCTTGTAGGCCCCCTTCAGATACTGGAAGGCTGCTATGAGGTCTCCACGCAGCCTTCTCTTCTCCAGGCTGAACAGC
>JANHGB010049019.1:9995-41720 GCA_026283785.1 Coracopsis vasa
GCCTTTCAGAGGGATTGAATGATATGAGTCTAGTGACATTTTAGACCAAAGGAGCAGATTCTGTGATAAATGGGTAATATGTAATGAAGCACAATCATAATTTATTGCAAAGTACTTAACTGGTATTTTGATTGATAATGCAACTAGATGAAAAGCTCTTTCAGGTTTGGGATTTTTTTTTTTTCAGTTCAGTAGTTCAAAATGGAAATATCTTTTTCATGTTTGGAAAATCAAGCAGATTTTTTTTTTCCACATAAATCAAAATACTTCACTCAAGTGTTGAGGTTCTAAGTATCTTAAGATAAACAGATCTTTACACAAACTAAAACTGTATGCAAAACCACCCTACATAAAACTGCATTTTTACAATGGTCAGAAGAACTAAACTTATTCTGAGTGCTTGGCAAATGTTGCAAAGTACATAGATATGTGAAAAATACCCAGAAGATTTCGGGCTGGGGTTTGTATATAATTTTTTTTTTTTTTTTAATGGGAAATAGATTCTTGTAAAAAAAAATGTTCCCAGTCCTAGTGGCAGTTTCAGTTGAGTAGATAAAGTAGTGTAGGAGTTTGCTCTTCCTCAGATGATCAGGGTTTGGACACACTGACTGAGAAATGGGAAAATTCCTGATGCAACAAGAGGAAACAGTCCCTAAGACTGCTCAATCAAGCCCTCTAACTTGGTATCAATACCTAAAAAAAAGCACACACAAGTGTAACAGAAAGTTCCTTGCTGACTGCTTGCTGCAATAAAAGTCCTTAAACACATGCTCAGTTTTAGTATGTGCTTAAGTTCTATTGATTACAGTCTTAACTTGAAGTACAGACTGATGTACTTTCTTAAATCAAGGCTTCCTGCATTTTCCTTAACACTACTTTATGACCAGAACACAAAGTAGCTGTAGGATTCATTAGAGGGAGAAGGAAAAAGAAAAAAAAGAGAGAGAGCAGAAGGAAGGAAAAACAAAGAGGAGGAAACTTTATGGCTCCGTAAACAGCTGTAAGCAATGTCTCTGGTCGGGTCAGACCGGTCTGAGTTGACAAGGCAGTGTCTCCAATTATATAGCATGCTGTAGCCTGTAAAAATGAAATCAATTTGTTATTTTTCTGGGAGAACATTATAGCGTGAGTTCACACATTTGGTGAGCCTGATGACTCAGTGAAAGCCAAAGAAGGAACCCAGACGTTGTGTGTGTGTGTGCACAACTGAGTGAGGGTACTTGCATTAAGCATGACCAAATGCATGCATTCAAAATACATTCTTGGAGGAAAGGGCAAGGCATGTAAGTAACTTGCTGTATTAAAACAGTGGTCAGTGAAAATCATGGTCTTATAGCACTTCCTAAACACCACAATGACAGAGCTTTCCATTCAGGGTTCTCATTTCAGAACTGGCTTCATCACTAAGGAGTTTCAGGATAAAATTCCCCCAAGCACTTAAGCACTTAAGCAATTTAAAAGTCTAAATCCAATCTTTGCAAGGATCTGAGGTCTTTGAGCCCAGTCCTCCAAGGTATTTAGCACTGACATAGCCCAGGACAGACCTCAATTCAGGGGGATGAGCATTAATGAGAGGTTTGAAACCACATTATGTAATTTATATTGCTGATCATTTAAAAAAGGTTCAAGTTGGAATGCTTTAGGAGAGAGGGTGAACTAGGAGGGTTAAGACTAGCCACACTTCTAATTATTATTGAAATTCGTAGTAGGAGTCTAAATATCTTTAAATACTCTATTTTTCATTGCCTAATATGCCACCTTCTCTCTTCCATCCATTCCCCTAATTTAGCACATCTGACCCAGAAAATCTGATCCATTTTAACCTAAAACTTGGTTCCAATGCCCAAGGTATATAAGGATTATACTGGGTAGAAAGAGGTAGGTTTTCTCGCAGGCCTGCCAGTCATTGCGTTTTGAGCACACATACATGCATATTTTCCATTTGTCATGAAATCCTGATAGGGGTTAGGCTGGGAGAAGTCAGAAGCAAGGCAGCAAGGGTGTTTACATGAAACTTTAAATTACTCTTCTTTCATTTGCAAGTAACTGTTGTTCCTCATCCCAGGTAAATTTATCCATCAGCAATATCATTAGATGAGTTCATTATAACCACGAGATTTACAGCTCTCATAAACTGCAGTGTAGGTGGCAGATTAAAATGTTAAGGCTTATACATCTCTAATACCCTGCACTGCAATCCTGGCAAATCTTGTAAGACATACAGAGCTGGATGGAGGCAGATTTCAGTAGAGGGACCTCCAGAAAGAAGTCCCAGATGTAGGATGTGATATGGAAACAATATCAGAGGTCACTGTGTCCTGGATCCAGGCTTGAAAACATGGTTTGAGGGGCAATTATTCTGCTGGATGGGTTGTTTTTCAGATGAGTTGTATAACAGAGGAGTTAATTGCCTAGGTAATTAAAGAGTTCCTGAGACTTTTTGCAAGGCACTGGGTTGTTAATACGCGTATTCTCTCCTCTTCTGTTCAGTAGATCCTAAGGGAAGACAAAGTCAAAGAAACATCTCTTGCACTGAGTGGAAGGTGCTGAGTGTTGTGGTGTGCCTTAGTTCCTGTGGGAATTCACTGTCCTGGCCAAACCTCAACTTGGATAATTATATATTGCTTTCTTAGCATCCACTTGAAGATGCCATTGAGTATGTTATTTTCCAGATCCAGACTCAAAGTGCTATTGGGTGTTATAAATAAGCTGCATGGTCCATATTAGCGATAGCTGCTATCTATCTCTCAACAAAGACTACTTAGTGTCCTCTTACACCCAGGGATTTTTGAGATTCAATGAAAAAGGGTGTGTGATTCCTGGTCCCTACATTTGGCTTGCTAAAAACAAGGTGTCTAGTTTATGCTCATCACTTTTCCACAGCCAGTGCCGCCTCCTAGGCATCTCCAGTGATTCAGCCCACCTATCTGAGGCACCTATCTTAGGATGGGCTGAATTGCCCTCTGGAGATGCTGATCTTGCTCCATGGACTCTAGCAGACAGCTAACTTGGCTGAAATGCCTAATTTTCAAATGGTCAAAGTCGGGTGAGATGAGTCCCACGCTTAGAGATCCTCTGATGAAAGGTGCTAGAGAAATACAAAGCTGCATCATCATCACCATCATTATTATTAATGCAGGGTAAGGGTGAGTGAATTACTCATGGGAGAAAAGTTACCTCCATGCCTGCATGTTTGCAGGATAGGACCCAGCCACAAAATTATATACATATTCTCTGGGGTAAAAAAAAAAAATAATTAAATATAGCTCTTGTGCTCTACTTCAGGGTGAAAGAAGAGATATCTAACAAGAGAAATGGAAAGAACAATTAATCCAGTAGGTTTCAGTCTTCTTTTTTTCCATACTGGAAGAAAAAAATTCTAGAAGGACAAACACCTGCACAGTGAATTTGATCTAACAAGTTTAGATTTCTTAGTTCTTAGTTAGTGAACACCTTAGGAATAGTCTGTCAATAGCCAGAAGATTAGACACCAGAAGCTGAAGACCTCACTGCAGTCAATGTTATAGACACTCATAATTTCTAAATTAATATGCACCACTTCTGTATTGCTACACTGCTTAAGCCTGGGTTTATTACTGAGAAATACACAACCAAAAATACCCTCTCAAGCTGAAAACATATTTTTCACGGTAATCAGTTACTTGATTCATGCCTTCTAGAGCTAAATTTATCACTTTGCTGAACTATGTTGAGGTGGTTTTCAAATTTTCAAGAAAAATATTTATTAAAAGTTTAGTTATTGTCCACATTTTGTAATTTCTTAGGTTTGGGATAGTTTTAATGTCATAGAAGAAAATCAATTCCATCCAGGAGGGACATTAGTTAGCATAATTATTTCCTTTTCCATTTAAAATGATGGGGTTTGGCAAATTCAATTACTTTTCTTTCCATTCTAAATTTCTCCAGGTTTCATTTTAACTTTCTTAGGAAAATAGAAAAATAATCACAATGTATGCTAGAATACTGATGTTTTCCTGTGAAAAAGATTGCCATTAGATCAATGTAGACTTATTATTTTTTCTGCCTGTTTACCCATCTGGTCTCTGGGCTGGTGGTTCAAGTCTCTACAGAAGAGTTTTGCAGAGACTGGGAACTGATGTATGCTGTCAGACTGTAAAAGACAGTAGGCTTAACTACATCTTTTGTGTCTGGTCTCCTAGCCCTTCCCAACTTCCAGTTGTCCATGTTAGGTGGGCATCATAGTTCTTCTGTCATATATACCATCCTTGTGTGTTGAGGATTTGTGGGAACTTAATCAAGGTTGACTTACAGATCCTATCCCATGAGACCCTTGAACATTCAGATGCCATTGGCCGTTCATGGCAGCCTCCAGTGTTTTGAAATTTCACAGCCTCTTAGTTACTCATTTATCCCCAAACAGGATTTTAGGCAGCCTTAGAGATGTGAAGTTCATGATGGTTGACCGTACCAACTCATGGGGATTATGGTTAGGGCACCTTACAGTGCTTAATTGGCATCCTGTAGGATGGAGTAAGGCTCCCTTGCTAGCAGCTTCCCTGTGAGCCTTTCTGGCCTGATACCAGGAGATGTGAGACAACCCTTGATGGGTTTTCCTTATAGCCTGACAGAACTTACGAAGACTTCTCCAGCCACCTTCTTCATTTCAATATTTTAGTGTCATAATACCAAGGACATCTTGTGAGCATGCATCTTTTTAGATAGGCCACTCTGCACATCTTGCCCCCTCCATTATGGTGTGTCTGAGATTCGTCTTCAAAGTTAGATGTGGCACCACACAGAGGCAGCCAAAATGAATGTGAAAGGGAAAGAGTGAGGTGAACCTCTGGAAATCTGAGTGGATTAAAAGAAAAGATTTGGAGGAGGTGTGACATCTTGTTAGGGGATTCCATTCAAAGGGAGAAGCGTGGAAAAAGAGCACCTGCAAATGAACATAAATCACCTCTATTACAAGCAGATGGACATCCTTTGACTTAACTTCTTCAGCAGGATTGGCTGCCACCTTGCATCTGTGTAAGACAAAAGGAGCTGATTCACTGCTATTCCTGAGTTTTCAGTGTTCACTGGGGACTTAAGTGTTCTCTGGGTCTTATCCTGGGTCATTAGACAAGTTAAACTCTTGCTGTACAACATTAGTAAATGCAGTTATTTTACCTGTGTTAGGAACCCCAAGAGGACCTCCACTGAGGAACCTCTCAGCAGCACTTAGAGCCAGCTAAAGGCCTCTCCAAGATGAATAGCAAAATAGAGCTCCTACAGAGTTCAAGAATAACAGAATTCAGGAAGAAGCAAGCAGGTGTATGTGTCTCTACATGCTGCTACTGATGTGTCAAGGACTTTTGACAGCCATAATGAGAAGGTAGTGACCTTGAAAAGTCAGTAGAGTGCTATAGGGTCATCCAGAACTGAAGCCTTCTCTGTTTGTGAAAAAGCTATGAGCATAAATTTCCTTCATTTTTCTTCCTCATAAACTGGCTGGGTTGTCCATTCCAAGAGGGAGGGTACATGCAATTTATTAAGAAGGTGGCCAGGTACTTATTTACAATAGCTCTGCTGAAGGAGCAGATAGATTGAGATAAGGGAAATGAAGAGCTCTCTAGGTGTGTTGGCAAAGAAAAATGCTCACTGAAGGTGGAATTAAACACTTCAGGGCATGCAAGGCTTAAAGATAAGCCAAGAACTTTGGCTGTGGACATACAGAATAATGTTTTCATGGCTCCTTCTGAGCTAATGGGAAGAAAAGGCTAATTGGTTTAAGAAGAGCAATTCTTTGACCTTTTTCCTTGGATCAAACTTGAGCAGTATCTCTTCCGGGGGTGCGTTTGTAAATTTGAGTGTTTCATGCATTCTTCAGTAGAAAAGAAGAGGTTGGTGTAATGCATACAGGAAATATTGGTGCTTAAAGAATTTGAAGATGATGTCTGGTCAGACCACAATAGGTGATTCTTGGGCCATTTCTCAACACCACATTTTCAATATTGCCCCCATACAGAAGAGAGTTTAGAAGCAGATCGCAGGAGTGGAAAAATGCAAAAGACAGATTTAACTATTGGAATCAGTGAGAAAAATGAATGATGGGAGCTACTAGAGAGCTGAGTAACACTAAAATGAGATTCTGATCTTTATAGACTTTCACAATCTTTCCTAAAGGTTTTGTTTGTTGAGCTGCTGTGTTTTGGGGGGGAGGTATAGTTGGAAGGTTCATAAAGCTCATATCTCATGATCAATAAAAATGGCAGGAAGCTGAAAGAACTTGGTTTTCCTGAAGATAAATTTGCTTTAGAGAAAGTGAGAGAGTGTTTACACTTGGAAGCTGGAAGCAAAGTAGAGACCAAAAGAGGGTGCTCTGATAGATATTATCACACTCCAGGGTCTTCAAGTGAGCTAGGAAAAGGACTGTGCTTAGCTATGTTTAACAGCAGAGGCACTGTTCATAAAGAGATGTTTTGAGATTCCACCCTGTATCATCAGCTGAAAGTCAAGTGACTACACACTCCTCCATGAAATGCCAAATTTGCATTACACTGTCTCAGCACCTGATGACACCTTGAGAACAAGACTCTTGCTGGAGATTGTCTTTTGCAGATTAAAAACTTTCCAGACTGTAACATAGATCAAAGCAAGGTGTGACTGTTTCCCTACTCTATTGAGAAGGGAGTAGTGTGAAATGCAATTAAAAGCATTTCTACATGTTTTTATTTTTTTTATCTCAGATGATCTTCCCAGCAACGGAAACGAATGGTTGAGGGCACCAATCTATAAACTCTTCTTCCTATGACTGGTATTTTCACTCTACCACTGCAGTAACCACCAAAAAATAGAGACAGGCATGACTTTTGTCTGATTACATAATAAAGTTTATGAGATAGGAATCCTAAAACTTCATCCAGGTCCTGCTGAAATAGCTTAAGAAAGTCCTCCTACCTTCACAACATGGTGGATGGAGCCTACAGTGGATTGTTTCTATCTCCGTAGATACTTAATCTTTGGTGGGAACTGGATAGGGCATTTTGAAAGTTTTGGGAAGAATGCTGATTATTCTAGTTGATGTGGGAACAAACTATATAGATGTTTCCAACAAAGTTAGCTTTAGGGACTGGGAAGTGTCCACATCCTGGACTCCCTGTCAGTGGCTGAACTACTCTCTGAAGGATGAGTCAGAGCAACTAAGTTAGTGTTTTTCTCTGGAGGCTTCGATGAAGGCATCTATCTCTCCCCGTCGTTTACAGAGATAGAACCATCAACCTCCTGAGCCTAAAGTTGGCATTTGTGAATACCTACTAACTCCCAGTGCTCAGAGGTTTGAATGGGTCAAGATCTGGAGATGTGGCACCCTGAGACTCCACACTGCAACAAGGCCACAGGGGCGACACTCTCAACAAGCTCTCTGAAGCCTGAAGCAGTGTTTTAGAAGGTGTCTTTAGTCCAGAAACTGTGATCTAGTGTTCTCTGTGTAACAGCAATGAAACGAAAATGCACACAGTGCAAAGTGAAAACACCCTTTGGCTTGGCATGGGCTTCATTTCACAGGTGCTTTTCTGCCACTAGTTGCTCCCTAAATTAATCTAAAGCTCAAGAAAAACCCACATCAAGCTATTTAGATATATAGGAAAAACAATTTAACTGGGTCCTTCCCTTGGTCTTCTCCTGTGGGTTCCTGTGGGTTCCTGCAGGTTCCTGCAGGAACTTGCCTCCTTCTTCCAGCTGAGCTATTTGCATGGGCTTCCACACAGCACTTAGCTTTCCTGGGTAGGACTTTTGCAAGGAACTTAGCCATCCCAATTGCTAGGTATCATGGCATGATTCATCTGGAGACTTTTACAATGCAGACATATCCTACTCATCCAGGCACCCAGGCTGTCGTGATAGTCTAGCCAATACAGTCAATGAGGCAAGGCCATGATTCACTTCATTCCAAAACAGACATCTAAAATGGGCAGATGAATTGTGCCCTACAAGTGCCTGTTTCTCTCCATTGACTGATTGCAAAAGCAGACTGGGGTGAGTAGATCAGCTGGAGATGTCCATGTTGCAGACATCAGAGGGCAACTGGCACGAACACAGTTCCTGGTCAGTGCGAGCTGCCTTCCTCCCTCTTTTAATGCAGTGGAAAGAGAGAGGCACTTCTAGAGGTTGAGGTGATGTTATTTGTCACATCTTCCCTCCCTTGGGTAAGATAAATTGCCCTCTAATGTTAACTGAAGTTATTCTTCTCCCAGAAGTGCAGCTGAGGTGAAAAGAGGTGTCTAAGTTTCGGAAATCAGCTGAATATCCTTTGCTTTCCCAGGCACCTCCTGTCTTGTCCACCTAAAGCCAATTTACTGGAGGCATATTCTTGGCTGAGTTGATTATTTTGGTTCTAGACTCCTACCTAGAATCATTTGAGATCCAGGAATGGATGCCCCTGTGTCTTACTTGCCTGGAAAGTACTCATATGTAAAGCCTATTCTATGCACAATTAGCAAAACCACTGAGATATGGTACCGGACCATCTGAATGTTCATTTCCTTTTCGCTTCTGTAGCCTCTTGATCAGGTACCCCCCAGGAAAGGAGCTAATTCTTTGCAAGTACCCCTCTCCCATAAAAAGGACAGACATCTTAAACCTTTTTTTATCATAGCCCACAGAAGTGCTAAAGTCAAACTAATTTCTTCTTAACTCCAGCAATGATAGAATTCTTATACTTCTTTTTGGTCAGAGAAAAAGTAAATGAAGCATATTCCCTGACTGCCCTGTTGATAATTCAAACACACCAGGCTGATCCCAAAGGAAACCACACAGCAAAAATTAATGTAAACAGAAATACACATTGCCCAGGCAGGTTTCTGTTTGTCATTAACTCTGAGTAGAAAAGTCAATCAAGAGATTTAATTAGAAGAAAAGGAAATTATACTTTAAAAATCCCTTTCGTTTTACTAATCAAGGTTATTATTAGAAGCATCAGTAAAAACACTTAAAAAAATCTATCTAATTAGCCACATATCTGCTGATCTCTGCACAGCTGGCTTGTTTGTTTCTAAGGCTTCAACCAACATAATGGTTCATGGACACTTCTTTCAGCAGACTTCCATTTGTCTGAGCACAGAATTTACACTCAAGTTTTGTTACAGTTTTTTTGGTGTTTGCATTGTATTTTGGTTTTTTCGTTTGTTTGTTTGTTTTTATTACATTTTTCTCATTTTAACCAAAGCAATTCACAGACTGATGGTGAAAGCAGGCTCTCTATGTCCTTGTGACAGTACAGTAAATCTGGCACTATTTTGTGAAAACACAGCCCTACAACTCAACCTGATCAGAAAACCCCAGTATTAAGCTTTGCAAAGCACATGCTTGGATTAAGCAGGTGTGGAAATGCTTTGCTAAACAGTAGAAAATCTTTTCTAGACTGTACTTTCAGGATGTTACCAAAATGTCCGGCACAGCTCCCAGCTTGCATGCACTTATGCATGAATGTTTCTAGTAACATGAGTACTGTTCCTTACACATGAGAATAGCATTGATATTGGATTCATAGGAGAGGTTTTCCTCAAGCAGTTCTTATTCTATCAGGGCTACATTTCCATCCCCTTTCCTCTATAGCACAGGAAATTTTACTACTTATGGTAGTGAGTTTACGTGGCACTCCTACGGCATCTAGCTCAGAGTTGGGGTTTTTAAATTCTCAAGGTCCAAATTGCTTGAATCTTTAGGGCCAGTTTCAGTGCACAGAAGTTACCTGGTAAGGTTCAAATATATAAAGCACACTGCTGAATTGGATGATGGTTGGTCAATTTGTGGTGTTCCCCTTCCAAAGACTTGAAGCATGGTGTCTTCTACTGTTGGTGTTACTACTTTGTGAAGCTCTGAAAGCACTTTTGACTGTCTAATCTCCAGGCTTCCTCAGCTGCCAAATTTCCTGTAAAGCCTACCTGTTCTTGCAAAAGTGTGCTTGGCTTTCAAAAAAAGAAATATGGATTTGACCCTCTGGTTACAAAGGAATGAGCTGAGCTGTATGAACTGAGCATTTTGGGGCAGAAGAAGCACAATGATGAATTAAGGCATTAAGAGGATGAAGAAAAGGGAAGGAAGATATTAAAGGTAGAGTTTCTTGCCTTGTTGGGCCTGTAGAGAACTTCAGGAGAGAGATGAGGTTGTTCTGGGGAGTGATGATAGTGGAAAGGATGTTTTCTGGAGCAGGGAATGCAGAGGAACTGAAGATGTTGATTTTCTGTACCCATTCTTGTGAGCCAAATACAAAGGTGAAAGCCAGCCTGACAGCATCTCTTCTTCCTTGGTTTTTTTTTTCCAGGTCCTTGGCAATTGGTCACCAGTATTCCTCCCTAGGGACTCAGCCCATCCTCTGCGGGAGCATCCCAGGACTCGTACCCAAGCAGCTACGCTTCTGTCGGAACTATGTGGAAATCATGCCCAGTGTTGCGGAAGGGGTAAAGATTGGGATCCAGGAATGCCAACATCAATTTCGAGGGAGGAGGTGGAACTGCACAACTGTCAATGACAGCTTAGCCATCTTTGGGCCCGTGCTAGATAAAGGTGAGTGCAGTGTTATTGGTTTGGTGACAGCAACATCCATGATGGAGTAGCAGCAGAGATCTTGAGAAACCTACTGTGACCATAGTGTCATGTAAAATGGGCTGCAGGAGACAGGACTTTCTAACTTTCTAACAGGGACAGAACGTACATGTGTGCCTCCCAAATGCAACAAGGGTGTTACCCACCAAATCCATTGTACAGCAAACATCCAGTCAGAGGTAACCACTATTTCTACCTCGGTCCTACCGGGGCTGTATAGGTAACCCAGAAAACTGGAAAGTGCCCCATTTGGCACTGCACAGAGAGTGACGCCATCTCTGACCCTGCTTGGAGCAGGAGGTTGGACTAGAGACCTCCCAGGATCCTTTTCAACATGAATCCTATGCCCCTTGGAAGGAACAAGAAGGTTTATTGTGTTTACAGTGGTCAAGCTGGATGTCTGGCTCCTTTTCTGATCCCATGGCATTTCATGCTGCATTTTCAGCACTCTTCATGATTATGGAGGGGAAATGATCGGCTGTTGGGGATGGTTCCTAGGAGGTGGACTTATCAGATATCATCAGTTTTGATACCATAATGGGATACAGTGAAAATCAAAGGCCTGAGGAAATCACCATCAATTAATGGTTCTTCTTTCATTAGTTATGAACATGGCAAATTAAGACAGAGTGCTGATTCAGACAACTAATTCTGACATAGCAGCCATTGATATACCCTGGCTAAGTCTGAGTGTCTTGTTCTTCCCTCTATAAGTTGGCAGGAACCTATTTTAGCCCATAAGAACTGCTTTATCTTTCTTTGCCCTTGTAGTTTGCCTTTTGAAGTCCAGCCTGCCTGCCTGACTGCCTTTCTCTCTTTCTCTCTTTCTTTCTCTCTTTCTTTCTCTTTCTGTCTCTCTATCTGAAGGTTCCTCCCAGATGATCTTCAAGGTCAGTTCCAACCCAAACCATTCCATGATTCTATGATATGATTCCACGATCTGGGATAGCTTCAGGGAATCTCCTGAGTTGGTGCATGTAGCTGATCTCACCCACCTTAGGGCACGTTCTTCCAGTACTTGCCATCTGGAGATAAGGGTTTTCTTTGTTGTTCCTCTGCTGCATTACTCAGAAGAGATTTGGGCACTTCGTCTTGCATAAATTTTGAAAAGTAGGGCAACTAAGAGAGAGCAAAGCCTTGATTTGTATCATGGCAGGGCTTCCACCAACAATAAGAGGTGTTTCACATGCACCCAGCAGGAGAAGGGGTGGTTTCAGCTCATGGAGTTACCCCGTTAGAGCTGTGGAGCTGAGGCACCATATTAATGCTGGTGTCACTATTCAGGTTTAGTGGTGAGAGGTCATCCCAAAATAGTTATGCCTGTAAGATCTTCTAGTGTGGTGCACTTATGCCGATCTCAAAGTATCATACCACAATGTTTTGCATACAATTAAAACACCCATTCTTGGTGCATCACTCCTGGGTGACTAGAGCAGTTGAATTAGCCAGCAGAGACAAGCTGATATTTTTCCCATACACATAAGCCCAGCATGACTTGCACAAGATCGTTGACTGGGCACAGGCAGTAAGTGTAACAGATAACCCAATGTCTCTGCCTCGTCACAAGGCTGGATGTCCTCAAGGACACAAGGAGCACCTCATGCTCCCAGATGGTCTTGGTTTACACACTTGACATCTTCTGTGCATGAGGAAAGCAATCCTCACCTCCTTGCTCACTGAAGGAACCCCAGTCCCGCAAGCTGCCCAATGCTCTTATCTCACAATGTTGTCAACATGAAGGGTCTGTCCGTGCTTGAGACTGCAGTTTTCAGTAGCCAGGCTCAGGCAGGGAAAGAAGGCTGGGACGATTTCATAACTGAAGAATGTTGTTCCTTGAGGGAGAATCAAACCACCCTTCAGTTTTGCTTCACCTACAGCAGGAGGGGGGTGAAAAAAAAACAGTTCAGTCACATTCTTGTGCAGCAGATCCCCCAGGGTAGGAGCATATTTGAGTTCCTACCCAGAATGAAAGAAGGAGAAAAGGAAGGAAAGGAAGCAAGAAAACAAAACTCTGTTTTGCAGCTTGGATTTTAACTCACCCAAGTGACTTTGCAGCTTCTTATTTGAGTCAATAGGGACCCTGTCCTCCCCAGGCACAAACCAGTGTAGTCACTAAAGCAACTCCCTTGTGCTTTACATGACTATCTGCAATTCTTTCATTGAAAAGGACTGATTTTAATGCCTTCAGGAAATACTTTCTAGGCCCAAATCTCACTGAGGCTGCCTCACTGTCTGGGTTGCCCTTGCTGTCTTGGTATCTCATTACTAATTCAGGACTAGGCTTGAGCTGTGATTCAGCAGTGCCAAACTGTCACCAGACCCTGGTCCCGTTAAGAGCCATGTTCCGATATCTTGTTTTAAAATTGGACTCTTTTTTCCCATCAGCCTGTTTATGCAGAGAAAACCCACATGGGTTTGCTACAAGTTTATTTATATATGTATTTTTTTTTGCATTTCCATAGCCAGGCCTAATTAATCATATTAACGGTAATGGTATTCATGAGCTTGACAACAAGAGAATGGTGATCCAGATCTGCTGCTACTTGGAGCAATATTTGACAGGCTTGGCTCTATGTCCCTCCAGTTCTTCATATATCACTGAGGATATAGGAAGAAGAGAAATCCCTCATCCCATCCAGCTATTTGATTACTCTGTTTTGCAGGTCCTTGGCTGAGGAATAAACGTTCCCCATTCAAAGGGAACAGAGTCACTTTCTTTACTATGACACGGAATGACGCAAGCATTAGCAGGAGGTGAAATTGCTATAGGGCTGCTGGAAAAGGGGTTTTCTCCTCCTTTGCGGCCTCAGGGAAATTATGAGCAGCTGTGCAGCTCCACACAGAATTCAGATAGGTGACACTATTGAGTTTTTCTTGCAAAGCACTGGGAAGTAGGTGTCTCACTACCTTAGACTATTTGGAAAGCAAAGAAGAATGCCTATATAGAAAAGAAGTGAGCCTGCTCTATTTCCCTCTACCTAAACCTACCTATCTAGTTATCAGTCATATATAGAATCACAGAATCATAGAATAGTTAGGATTGGAATGGACCTTAAGATCATCTAGTTCCAACTCCCCTGCCATGGGCAGGGACACCTCACATTAACCATGTCACCCAAGGCTCTGTCCAACCCATCCTTGAACACCTCCAGGGATGGAGCATTCACAGCTTCCTTGGGCAACCCATTCCAGTGCCTCACCACCCTCACAGTAAAGAATTTCTTCCTTATATCTAACCTAAACTTCCCCTGTTTAAGTTTGCACCTGTTACCCCTTGTCCTATCACTAGAGTCCCTAATGAAGAGTCCCTCCGCAGCATCCTTATAGGCCCCCTTCAGATACTGGAAGGGTGCTATGAGGTCACCATGCAGCCTAAGGCATCGTGTCTGTTGCGTACTAATAATGCAGAAAAAACTGGCTAAGAAACTGCTTAATACACTGCCTTTTTTGGAGTGGCATGAGGACAATTTGCCCTCATCATAATTTTATCGGAATGCAATAGTCTGCAGTATAACATCTAAGAGGAACAAATTTTCATGGTGGTAACATTCTTCATTCAGACCTTTTTTTCTTTTTAACCCAGAGTACTGGCACATTTATTTCAGAAAGGCATAGATAATGTCAGTGTTGAGTTCTGTGGCTGTATAAAACAGTGGGATGATGAGTTAAATTAGTGTATATTGATTTGTGGCTTACTTTTTATATGGTTTAGCAAAAGGAAGCACAATTAATTAAATGTCTCAAGATTTAAGGTCAACATTCTTCTTCTAGATGTATCGTCTGTTGGGGTCCTCTGATGGCTTTTGTTGTTCCTGTGTTGGGTGCCAGAGGAAGTACTCTGATCAGCAAGGTCTAATGGAGGGTTGTTCCTAAAGTGGAATTGTGAATCTCGTAAATCGTTATTTCAGAGACCTTTTCAGTGTCTTGAAGGTGAAGCCAGCGTGTCACAATCTGTTACTCAGAACCAAACGCAACAAATAGCTCAGTCGAAATTCCAGTTTTGAATATTTTATTTTTTTTTTTTTCTTAATTGAACATTTGTTCATAGGAAACAGGAAGGCTAAGAAAGATGTTAATATTTCACCCTCAGTGCTGGCACTAGAGTTGTCTATTTTTGTTTACTTTGAGAGACAGGGAGAATTGGACAGTTGGCTGAACCACAGAAACCAGCGTCACCCGCTTCTCATTATTTCCGATGCTTCCTTAAACTTCTGAAATCTTGAGACTGTAAAGAAATCACAGAGCCATTTCTTTTGAAAACCACATGGAATCTGGCAAAAATTCCAGTGCTTTCAAGCAATGATAGGATATACACTGTCATCTTTGATCCATACGTTGGGAAGGGCTTCACCCCCTACCGTATCCCCAACCTCCTCCTCTTTGCTGTATAGTGTGGACTGTCAGAAGTGGTTTCAGTGTATAACCCTTTGCAGACAGAAATAGATCAGTGTCCCCACAAGCACTAATTTGGCTGGCAGTCCTCAAAAAAAGGTTGGCAGTCCTGACATTTATATCCCAGCTTATCTTGCTACGAAGCGCTTCGTAGCAGATGATCTGTCCTGAGGAGAAGTAAAAGAGCAGCTCCTGAGTTGGGAAAAGAATGCGCAGCATGGATGTTGTTTTTCTTTGTGGTTGGGTGCAGGCAGAAAAGGATGAAAATGTGGTTCAGAAATCAAATGCAGACAACCACTGTTCTCCTTGGAGGACTGCACAGAAAGCGTGTATGTGCAGGAGGCACTACTCGCCACTGACCACATCCCACTCACCACCCATTAGGGATTTTCAGAATCCATAAGCAAGACAATGGCAAGAGATTTTTATCTTTATGTTTTCTTTCCTGAAGGGCAATTTATTGTGAGTATCCCTTTTAAGCTTTTGCAGCTGGTGAGTTGGGTTTATATTTGAACTTGAGGCTTCATCTGGTTTAGTAGGGGGTGGGAATAATAGGAAAAGGTTCAATAGACAAAGGATCAGAAATTTATGCTGGGCATTTGCAAGCTCTTCCTGGGGATTTAAACTATTTGTAGACCTAAACCTCGGATTCAGCTGCCCTTATGGAAGGGGTTTTGTCTTCTCTCTTTTCACTCCATCCACAGCTTTTTACCTGCAGTAGCCTAAAGTTTTGAAAATACTGTATTGAATAGTCTCAGTCTTAAAAGGCTTTGTTTCAAAGCATAGCTAGCTATGTTTAGGCAGGTGGTTTAACCCTGTTCAACATGTTACGTGTAGAAGTGTGTGTCTAACTCACTTAACGCTTACATTCAGAGGTTGAGCTCTGTCCCCCTGGGAACTGGGCCAGTGCTTCCAGATCATGTCCTGACAGTCTCGGCATGCTGTGGGGTTGCACAAAGTTGGCAGAGTGTGAGCACCTGCCAGTCACACTGTGAGTTTACATGAACCCTAGAGCTGCACTAGTGAAACAGACTCTTCCATCAGTCCTCTCATTAGCCTTCCCCATGTGTAACAGAGGCCAAAATTACCATTTTCACTCTCAGAAGCTTTCCACAGCTCTGTTGATTCTGTTTGGTGTGCTTTTCAACTTGATTCCGTTTGGTGGTTTTAGACACAACGTAAAAAACCTTTCCTCCTTGTCCAACGGTTCGGTGCTAAATTGAACATGCAGAAGTTTTTCAAGTTTCCAAAACTCTCATTCCATTGATGAACCTCGATGCTTGGCAAAAAAAAGCCAGAACTTTGCCACCAGTTTCCTGGTGCTGCAGGTGAATGTGCTGGGGGAACCAGTAACTAATTTCCCTCTCTGACTTTTCAGAGTGCTATTGAGAGAGACACACGTAATCTCCTCTCAGTGTCTCACCAGTGGTCTCTGGCAACGCAGCATATAAATGGTCTGATGCACGTAACAAGAAGGAAGGGGAGATTTAACTTCATGTAAATTTAACTTTTGAGCGATTCTCTCAATCTCTTATTTGAAGAAGGAAGAGAAGTGGATGGGGTATAAATCTGCCGTGGAGACACTTCTTGCTTCCTGATGAAGGCAAGTATCTATTGCCTGGAGTTAGTGTAGCACTGGTTGTGTTATGTGAATACAAAGCCATGTCCCTCCCTAGAGAATACCTGGTGGTATGGAGGAGCTAAGAGCTTTACAATGGGAGTGCGAACTCAACATGCAAGAAAATAACGAATTTATACATCTGTATAAAACATACCTCTTACCAGTGTCTCATCATCAAAATATCCCATCCCACTATTGTTGGTTTAGTGAGTGTGTGTGAGAGAGCAAGGGATAGTATGCTTGGAAAGAAACAACTCAGTTGGAGGGTGCAAGAACAACATGCACAGCGGTCCACTGCGTATTTGCAGGCAGGAGTGTGAACATCTGCTTATGCAGGCAACCATGGTCATGGGTCCTGTCCAGAAGAAGGGAAGTGGCAAAGCAAGGATTGTCTGGGAAGTGTACACGGCACTTCAGTTGTGCTTACACAGCTCATTTTGGCAGGGATGGCATCAGTGGTGCTTGCAAAGGGCCTGCAAGTACTTGTGGCATTTCCCAGAATGGAATTAAACCAAATTCTGGTTCATCTGTGCCTTGGGAGCAGCAGGGAGAGCTCTAATTCCAGGGGGGGTGGTGAGGGAAGGCAGTCACTTGTGTACACAATGGTTTGAGTCTTTGCAAAGATGCAGGCAGGAGGAAGAGCTGAAGTTCATCCATGGTTATACTAATGCATATGGTGATCAAATGAGAGGGAGGGTTTCATTCTTTTATTAATGCACCTATACTTGATACCGTCTGCTTCTGAGCTCTTTACTGCCTATAAAACACAGTTGCTTACAGTAAAAAAAAAAAGGAAGTGATTTGAAAACACGTTTTTTCACAGTGTTACATTTGTAACATAGGTAAAAGTGTAGCAAGTGCATGCATATATGCTAAATGAGCAGTGGAGAGAAGGTTTTTAAGAGGTTAAATAGATTTTGAGCTAAATAGATTATGCAGTATTTGATTGTGTACTTTCTAGTCATTCTGAATATCTACTCCTGTACCTTGTGATGTGAATGGTATTTCCTTCAAATGCAAAATTTTGTTACAGTTTTCTGCTATCTATAGGAATGCAAAATGAACTCTAAATAAATGGAAACTTTCTATTAACTACGTAGACCAAAAAGCAGATGTCAGTCTTTAGTTGGTGGAGGTGAACAGCCAAATAAAGTTCAGCCAATTTTATTGGGAAATGAGGAAAATCAGATAGAATATTTTCCAGTATTAAATTGCCTTGCTTGTCCAGCATGCTACTGGTATTAAAAATATAGATTTGTTACAGATGCCAGCAGAATGTTTCATCTTGTAGAGAGAAGAGCATTGTGAGGGAAGCTACAAAATAGTTTACATTCTTGTTTCCCAAGGTCTTTCCAAGGTATTTTTTTAAAAAACCAAAAGCAAATAGACTTGTGTTTGGTTTTATGTCAGAAGCAAATACCTGCAATCGGTCAAATGACTTGGAGAGAGGTTGCTTCGTGGAAAGGAGTTTTCATGATACTCTTAACAATGACTTAAGAGTGGAAAGGGGTTTTCATGAGACTCTTAACTTAGCTGTTACAACTTCGTGAAAGGTGTGCCTATTACATCAGTCAGATAATCTGTCCTACGGAGCTTTTAGTTGAAGAACTATTTAGACTGCAGTACTTCAAATAACTCAAGAGTGTCCAGTATAGTTTTGGGTGAGCCTTCTTACCCAAGCAGAGGCAAGACCTTCTGTGTTTCTGATAGCTGTTTTGGCTTGGCTGAGCTCTTTGTGAGTTATCTGAAGTGGCTTAAGTGTACTTTTGGATTCTACCTGGCAAAACGACAGCCTTTGGTGAAACCAGGTGTGTTTCCCTGAGCCCTTTCTCTTTGCATGCTCTGACCTCTCTTGTGGGTAGTTTCATGCAACACAATGGAAGTGCTGCGATACGTCCCTGTATCACCTGCGTTCTGTGTAAAGCTGGGCTTGAATTCCTGAAGAAACCCCGCCTGTGTCTCTGGAAAGGACTTTTTCTGCTTCTGTCCATAAGAGGAAATGCACATAGTGCTCCATACACCTCCACAGAGAGGACTAACCTGTCCTAGTGCTGGTGATGGTATTTCTACCTATTGTGATATCAGTGCCTTGAAATGACAGTGCCACCCATGCAGGCCAATGCTGTTAAGCTTTTTGGACAAGGGATTGGTGCTGTTTTGGAGGAACTGACCTCTATAGCACTCAGTCCCTCTGCTGATCTGCTCTCCCTGTGGGTGCAGGATTCTACTCAGTGGAGAGAGCAACCCAAGGGAGCACCCAGTGCTGCAGCTGAGCTGTAAGTTGGGTTGGGCGCACATCTGGGGACAAGATTTTGTTTTCTGCTGAAAAAGAGTTTTCTTTGAAACAGAAGTGTTTCTCAGGAGCAGGCTGATTTCATTAAAGAATAATCAGTTATACAACTTCAGAGTAAATTGAGGTGAAATTAGGCTGCAAAAAGGAGGTGAGAAAAGACTCTTCCTTTGCTGCATTTCTTTGGACTTTATTAGGAGAAGTGTTGGAGTGGGCTTTCCAAGATGCCTTGAGCCTAGTGACCATGAGCTTTAGCAGACACTGAGGCTGGAATACTGTTTGCATGGTCTGGCCCCACTACGGAGTGAAAGTGGTGGCAAAAGCCTGAAGGGCAGCACTGGAAGCTGGAACTTGCTGTAGAGGTTTGGTAGCTTTTCATTGAATGAGGAAAGCAAAAGGAAGGTTGTTTAATTTGCAGAGCATTCAAATCATCTAATTGCCTATGGAAAATTCATTTCCTTGGAAGGTGCTGAGCAGCATCAGTCTGTGTGCTGAGATGATTCCCCTCTTGAAGGCAATTAGAGACAGGAGAGGGGAGCTCCCGTGCCAGAATTGGAGAGTTTTCAAAGGCTTTCTGTCACACCTCCTTCTGTGTGCAGAGGACAGTTGAGTTTCTTTAAATAGTCATATACTGCTTCAGACACCTGTCTAAAGACCTAGACTTTGACACTTGGTAATCCCACGGTACCCAAACAGGATTTGTTTGTAACACACTGAGCCAAATCAAATATATAACTGTGGTAAATCACAGGTGGTATTAACCTTATCTCAAGTTGATCAGGCTGTTAGTTATCAGACCACTGGCCATGCCCAGTGCATTTTTGGGCAAATGACACATTGGATGCAGGGTAGCTATCCCAGCTGCTATTGCTGCATTGGTGCTGCTCTTGCCACCATGAACAGTTATGAATAGACAGCAGAAAGGCAATGGCAGGGTAAAAATACTTTTCACAAAATTGAGCCAGAAGTATGAGGTTAAAATACATATTCAAGAAGGTTTGTATCAGCATTGCTGTTGTTGAGCATCAGCTTTTTTTAATATTCATAATAAAATCTTGTCTTTGAGCAAAAATATTTCTTCCCACTAAAAATATCTCATTGTAGGGGTTCTGTTTTCCCTGATTGAAAAAGAAAACAACCACCCAAAATCCAAAATATTAAGAGTATAATTATGAGAAAAGAATTTCTAATGAAAATACTTATTAGAAAACACACTGTATTTACCAGCTTTTTTTTAAGTTGCTGGCCTCAGTGCCTACGGTAGAGGCCGAGAGTTCTGTTTCACCCACACTCTTTCTGCCTCAACCAAAAGCAGAGTTGCTTAAGCTTCTGATTTTTTCCACATGGTAAAGGCAGAAACTTTGTCTTCTTCCCATAGAAGAGGTTTTCTAATGCTGAATGGAAAGATCTTCTAACACTTTGAATGGATGCTGTCCTCAATATGATAAACCTTCTATCTAAAAGATTTTCCAATTCAGATTTTCCTCTGATGGAAAGATACGGAGTGATTCTTTCCATGCGTTTGGGTAACAGGGTGAGAAATAATGTTGCTAGAAGCTCTGCGGGATTTTGAAATACAAAGGCGTTGTTATTCAGGTTTGGGTTTTTTTTTTAATGTCTTTGGATGAAAAGCGTGGTTCAGAAAGAGTCTGTGAGGTTATATACATCAACACCTCACCGAGACATCAAGCATGTGGAATTCTATATTGCAGTGATTATGCTTTAAAGAATGTCTGAAAGAATTCTCCTCAGCTAGCCAAACAAGTGCACGTATACCAGGTAGTCACAGGTCTTCAGAAAACAAACACAAAAGTCCCCAAAAAAGCCCTCCTTGGAGTTGGCCTATTTCCTGTAATTTTCTAACTCGCATAAAGTAGCCAGAATCTGTGGTCTGGACTGGTTTGTTCTGCAGATAATTTTTTTTTTCTTGGGGATTTACAAACCACAGAGAGTTGGAATGGATCAGAATAAATATTTGCTCATGCACCTACTGATTAGAGCTTTCAAAGTCCCCAATCTTGTTACAACACACATGTGAGCATTAGCATTCACGTAGGTTAGGTAAATACAAGGGGTTTCCTCTCTACCCACTTCTCTCCTTCTCCCCCCTCCCCAATTTCAGTATGATGGAGACAACACTTTAAACATGGTGTGTTTTTCTTTTGGTATCCCACCGTGTTTTCTGCCTGGCAATTCTCTGAGAGACTGTTATTGTACCAGAGAGCACATTTTTTAGAATCCTTTTTATCCCCTTCCCTTAGTATCGAACATATTATTACTCACTGTGGAGTACTTCATCACTGCTGTTTCTGAATTGGAGATTTCTCCAAGCACGATAGTATGATTAGCTGCAGCTAATAACGTCAATTATACAACATTTAGGTTCCTGGTATTCTATTTTGACTGGAGGAAGTTCTTTACTAGGACATGCCATATAATAAATTGCCCTTTTTGTGCATGCAAATGTATAAAGCTTTAGCCCTGCTATCTCTACCTGAGAACAGCAGTAAAAACATTCAGTTATGTGAGCCACAACCCCATTTGTTAGGGTGGTTTAGCATTCAGGGGTGAAAGTGGTTTAGTAAATGTGCATTAAAAAGGGGTTTGCTTGTCAGATCGCCCTCCTGTCTAAATGTTTGTAAAGAGAGTGCACTGAGGTGCTAGACTGATCCAAATTTTGCAGTGGTTGATGGCTTTCTTATTAAAACACAGACCAAAAACATCTAGGTATGGCAGCTGTGTCCTTGGAGTCTTGCTAACACTGTCACATCTATAGCATTATCATCCTGCAGTAACTTTAAAAATGAAAAAAAGTAATATATTTTAAAAGCCCAAACAAGCCCAAATCTTTTTCATAACCAATGTGCTTGTCACTGAGTCATAAACTAAAATCTGTGTCTGGCCAATTCAGTTGTTGACAACGAAAGATAAAAGACTCATTCTGAGATGAAAATTTGAAATTGGTTGTGTTGTGGTTTTTATTTCAATCAAGATCTCCATATATTTACTAAAGGTTGAAGAGTCTTGATGTTTTTCTTCAAGGATGGCATGTGACCAGTCAGGGCAAGAGAGGAGGGCATTACTAAGAGAAAAGGAGTGGAAAAATGAAATCAGTGATGACAAGGCTGGGTTGGGTGGGGCAGAGAAATACTGGGATAGCCAAACAGCCAGCACATGAATCGCGGAGTGTGAAGATAGAGAAGCCAAATATCTAAAAGCTAATTTGTGGGCAAGCGTCTTTGCTGAGAATTTTAACACCTTCTCTTTTCTCCTTTATAAATTCTGTATCCAGGAACCTGGTTCCTTAAATGATCAGTATTCCGGAAAAGGGTCAAGATAAACTGAAAGCCAGAAATGCCTGCATACACTTGGTTGGTTTTAAACCGGCGAGATTTACTAGTTTCCTACTTGTTAACCTGGGGACTTGTGGAGTCAGTGTATGTGCTGTTACTTTAAGACCATTTGTATGTAACTTTAATTTTTAAATGCCTATAGCCCAAGGATTGCTTTGTGTATTTGGTGAGAGTGAAGGGATTGGGGGAAGAGAAAGGGGAAAAAAAAGTAGACCTTGGCAGAGGTTGTCCTGTTTCCTGCTGGATGTTTTTCAGGTGAACTACCCAGCTATGCTACTGTATTAAAATGAGTCCAACTATGTGGAATTAAGGATTATTCCACAAATCCTCTTTTAATAGTTCTTTAAACGGTGTTTTTCCTTAAGTTTTACTTTTTCCCTAGGATTTCCCAACCTGACTGGGACTTTCCCATTTTTTCCCAAAGCACTGCATTTCCCTGGCTTTTGACCGGGCTGGGCACCAATGCTCCACAGCTGGGAAAAGGAGCTGTGTCCCCCACGGTCCTGGTGCGGGGCTGTGGCCACTGATGGCTTTATCAGATGGACAGAGACATTCCAAGTATGCTTCTGGTCACTGGGGGATATGGGAATATAAAAAATAATGAAAAAGGAAGGCTTAGAGAACAGCTGTTAAGCAAACTGGGGCTTTTTGTCAAGTTAGTTTTTTTCTTTTTCTTAGTTTAATTTTTAAAGGGTGAAATTCTTTACCCCTACGCAGAGTGTTAGAGATGTGTGATGCAAGCTTCTTTTCTTTTTAAATACATGTTTGGGGAAGCTGAAAAGCTGCAGGTTAGGTAAAACTATTAATGACAGTTCTGTGACCTCTGCTCCAACCGCCCACAGCGGCTGCAAATTTTTAGATGTCTGATGGCTGCTTGGCTCTCTGGAGCATCGTTATATTGGTTGACAGCAGATGAGATTTCAGAGGTAAAAAAGTCACCTCCCAAACTGCAGCCTGCTGGCATGGCCAGTGAGCAGATGAAAAAATAGGATTTCAGTGGTTTGGTAGGGTAGGAGACCTCTGTTTTTACGACTGAGGCATGCTAGGAACTCACTCTGGTTGATTCTGGCTGCATCCCTCCTGTGGGTTGCATAGAGGACAATGTGCCTGGAGTTCATCCTGTCTAAACTAAAATCTATGTGGTGATAAGCAGAAGGGCTTACACCATGGTGCTTGTTAAGTGAAGGCTCTGGGTACATAATGGGTAGGCTTCCCCCTTCTGCTTCCACAGTTGTCTGCTTCTGATAGGTGCAAGACAGATGGCAGGGTGGGAGGAATCAAGGTGGCCAGTGCTGGGGCTCCTTAAATATCCATTAAGGAGGGTTGGCTTTGCCTGTGTCTCCTCCAGTCCCCAGGGCTACATGTGATGCCATGTAGGTCTTCAGAGCTGTGGCATCTTCTTACCTTGACTGTCCTGGAGACCATTTGCTTTGCAGCAATGTTGAACATTGGGAACTTGTGGTATTTCCAGATCGTGATTTTATTCTTTTAATTCCTGCCATCACTTTCTACCCTCTGTGGGTGCAGGGCTTTCTCCTTTCTTGTATCTTCTCTTTTCTCTGGCTGATACCAAGTCCAGTGTCCTTTGTGCTCTCTCACAGAGTGCCCTGCCAGTTCCCTGTGGTCTTTGGTGATTCTTTGGCTGGATGCTGTTTAATGCAGTCCTTTGAAATTGGAGACCTGTGTAAAACACTCAACACTAAATAATAAGTGACACAACAGCATTTCATGGTGTCCGCTGGAGTCATGTCAGTGATGCTGCCATTACAATGTGGTGGTGTAGGCTTCGAGACAGCATGACAAGCTGAAGCTCAGCTGATTTCTTCTGTGTATCGGTGTCTCGAGTGCTGGATTAAACCTTTTCAATAATTTATAAAACCTTAAGCACTCTGTGCAGAATTTTTACAGGGAGTGATTACACTGTGTTCAGGAGATATCTTTTTCAACTGGGCTATTAAATGGAAAGCTGAAACCTGCCCGTGATGCTAAGAGATGGGTGCTCAACAAAATGAAGGCGTGCAACTTATCTTTCAAGCAGTTTTATGTTGCCAGCTTTCTTACTTGTTGTTTGATTCACAGTCTTACTGATGAACAGAAAACCGCCCCTGTGAAAAAAGCAGAGAGGGAAATGCCCATAAATTAAAATAAACCAGAACTTTCTCACTTTGTACAACCTTGATTTTGAAATTTAGCTCAAACGTGCGAGTGAATTGGTTTGGGCTGCCTTAAATTCCTGCGGAAGGGCAGATAATTTTGGGAGATGACGCAAGATAAGCCAGGCAACTGCTACGCCATGCAAAAACTCCTGAAAATGTTTCCAGACCCACTCGGTGCACCCGGGGCAGCTGTGCACTTCCAGGGAGCTGCGTGCCGGTGGCCATGCCAGCAGGAAATGTGGCGTGACCTGTGGTGAGCCTGGAGGGTGGGAAACGCTGCGAGCAGAACATTTCCACGGGCGGCTCTAAGTGTCCCAGGCAGTTACTGTGTGGGCATGGAAGCAGGAGTAAACATAAAGCCAAAGGAGCAAACAGGAGCGGAGTATGCTTTTCCCTCCACGTGCGTAGCTGCGAAGTGCTTCCCATCGTGTGTCCCTGCTCCCAGGCTGACAGCATTGCCTTCTTCCCCGAATGCTGGTCTGCGTGCCTGAAACCTGGCTGTGAAGTAGAAATGGTTTTTGGAAAGCATAATATTATTTTAATCATAAATTATTTGGAAATGCAATACAGAAATAGCTTCAGATCAGTTCTTCCAGAGGGGTGTTTTTGCAGTCAGGGTATTTATCGACTTCTCAGTGGGAACTGCATTAATATTGCCACAAAAATGCAAACAGTAGTGCCTTTGATAAAGCAATTTGGCATCTCTTAAGCAGAAAGATGTTTTGTTTTCCTAAGATACAGCACTGTTTTCAGTGCAGGGACCTGCCGTATGTGCCAGCATATGGAAAGAAAATACCGTTTTTGTTAACATTTGTGTTTGGAAGCTGTGGGGAGAGGACGAAGGAGGCGGCTGCCTTTGCGGTTGCAAAGTGATCTCTGTTATTGCTAGGGGACAGCACAGGAAGCCCAGAAGTGAATGCTGGTTGCAGAGATGCCGGTGGCCTGCAGTCAGCCTCCTGGGCTTAGCTTCCCCCAGAGCGTTCTGCCAAAGGCTCTCCTCCTCACATTCACTTTAGCTCTTCCTACCATGTGCCGGAGCAAGGCTGGTCCCCACTGCCGCCTGCCTTCCTAGTGCAGTGTGGAAAAGCTTTACTGGCCATAAAGTAGGCATCTTTGTGGATACTGTAAAAATGCCTTTTAGTACTTTCTGGTGTCCCATGGGTATTACATGTTTGGTTAGTGCATTATTTTGATTTTTAGACTGCCTTTGGTTCAAGAATCCTGAAAGGAAGCTGTTGTGCAACTATTTTAATCTGATTTTATAAGCCGATTCCAGCTTGATTCCTAGCACAAAGAAACAAAGAGGAGTTCTTTGTATTTTTTTGTCCAAAAGTGAAAGGTCCCCCTCCTTTGAAGATCTTCTATAGAGTGTTATGTTTAGAGAGTGATTTGCTATTGTTTAAATTTAATCTCCATAATTACAGTGGGATTGGATTAATGATGGGTTATTTTTCTGAGTCATTATTTTCTGGCACTCAGGTATTGAGCATAAAGACAGGTCTTCATTGGATGTAAACTAGCATCGCTCCAGTGAAGTTAGTGGAATAATTCCACTTTATATTATGGTGGCCCAGATTTGATGTTATAGCTGTTTCGAAGAAAGCACCCTTCTGAAGTTTGTTGGCCTTGAATCTGCTTGTTTTTAAGTTGTCTTGAATCTTCTTGTAGTTGCATTATATTTATGGTAGCACAGCTAGCTGTTGTCTCTAGACCACATCAGCTGGTCCCAGACAGACCAACAAAAGGGGCAATATCAGATTCAACCGTAAGCATCTTGGCTTTGTTTTCCTGTTTAAGACCTACTTTTTACCCCCAAGAGCACAGGCGGGAAAAGTTCATTACTGATGTCCGGTGAGCTTTTACATGCTCTTATCTATGAGAACAAACTGTAAATCCAGTGGTGATGTCTGGAAAGCAGAGGGAAGGACTGCTCCTTTTTTGAAATGAGCTATTTTTGCTCATTCTACTTTTCAGAAGGGGGTGAAGAGAGAAGGGATCTGGGGAGACCTTGTATGTAGGAGCATAGCAGCAGGAGCAGCAGGCAATGCAGTTGGTGTAGGTAATGGATTTAGGATGTCGCTGCAGTGAGTTAGACTGCATGTCTCTTTAGCCTGGTATCAAACTGACAGTGGCATGTACTATATGTAAGTATGAAAACCAGACACATCAGTGATTCTTTCCCTTATGCATCTGCTCTACTTCCAGGAGCCATCTGTTTTTGCTGCCTGCTTGTTGCAGGTCCACTCAGTACAACTTAACTTCTGTTTCCTTGTTAAACCCGGAAAGTAGCTGTGAAGCCTTTTAGTCTTCTCTTCTTTCCATTTAAGATGTTAAACTGGTGTTTTGTATTCTTTGGGTTGTTCTCTTTGCTCTTTTTTACACAGTATTTAGGAAACACTGCTTATTTTAGTAATGAAGGTCAGCTTTAATCTTTACTAGTAACACTGCTTATCTAGTGGTGATCATCAGCCAGTGAGGTGGGACTGTTTGGGAAACTTGGTGTCTTTCTTAAAACTGACTTAATAGGCTCGGAAGAATACAGACAAGCCTTCAGGCATATCCTTGGTATCTCTGCAGAGTAAAAAGCATGTGCTGCAGGTCCCATCCATGTAGATGCCTGTGTCTGATAGTCTAGATAAGCACTTTTTATGGAATCGAGGCAAATTGTAAGACCCAGATGAAGCATGAGTCTTGCACTCAGATTGGACATCCTCAGTCTGGATGTACGAAAGGCTTGCGTGCCTGAAAGCTCATTTTCTGTCTTCCCCCGTCATGTGTCTGTTAGTCTTAGGAAAGTACTACTAACTTCTATATTAATCCTGCCCTGTACATTGATTCTTACTGCCTTTTGCTGCTTTTTACAGCAACTGTGACCAAGGTTGAGGGATTTTCTTAAGCATAGATAAATTTTGTCCTGTGTAAACTATTGACAGTTATTACTGAAGAAATTCTGGCGATGGAAGCTGTAAGGCTGCAGCAGTAGATCGGTCGTATATGTACATGGTCCTTTTATTAAAGGGGACTGTTGGAGCTGTGGTAATGCTTAAAGTATTTGAGGTGTGATCCACCGCTTCATTGCTCCAGATGTGATAAATGCCATTGACTTAATGGAGAAATTGGCGACGTAAACCAGAAATTGCCTCTGCACTTACTATGTAGCTGTGGTGGTGAATCTCCCGTTAACATCTCCAGTTTTCAGGGGCTTTTTCATTTTATTAGGTGGTGATCATGTATGAAGGCTGAGAAGAAATGAATAGGAATGGCTTATATTTGTACTCAAATATAACTTTTGTACATGTGTGAACATGTGTGCAAAACTCATAAGTAGGCTATGAATGCTTTTAATGAATGTTGCTTTTGCTGGAGTGAAACTGCAGTGGTCCTGCAAAACCAAGTCATCACTGAAGGTCTTGGGGTGCAAAAGACTTTCCAGAAGTTTCAGGCTTGCTGGAGACAGGACGAATGCAGAATGTCTCATCCCAAATAATCATATCTCATTCATTTGCAACCCCACTCCTTCTCTGCCCCCTTCAAGAAGCCAGATTGCTGTGGAAATTATAATTATTAATATAAACAATTTATTTAAAAATTTAAAAAAAAAATTTTGGACCTCTAAGTTATAAGTATACATATTAGTATTTTTGGCATAAGCTCCTAGAGTATGAGCTAGAGACTTTCTTAAGCCACCATTGAGATTCTGACCTGAGCACCTGGCCTAACACAGCTGAGAGCTGGAGAAAACCACCAATGTCACGACACTTTGTGCTGCTGTTCTAAGTGAAAATTGTGTTTCCTCAGAAAAGATGGTTGTCCTGTTATTTCTGCATACCAGTTTCTTTAGATCAAAAAAGATGCTGAAAATTACTATGCATGAGGAGAGTTTATTTCCATGACTGTCATTAGGGCTATATTTCCTTTGGTCCAAGGTGATATGACACAGTCAAATGGAAGTTTGTTGGTATAGTTACCAAAATAGATGCATTGTGTTAATTTTGTAATTAATCTCTGTGTGTGTGTGTTTGTGTTTTTAAAGTAACAAGTATTGTAAGCAGTATGTTATTTTTAAACCAAGGACATTTTGTGCTGAATTTGGCTATTGCAGCACTGGGTTAGAATTAGAATACACAAAATTCAAAACCACAGTAACCCTAATTTTGCCATTCTTGCCTTTTTAACTGCTTAACAATAGTGTTGTGTTTGTATAGTATTTAAAAATATTTGTTAAGGGGGATGTAAAGAGCTACTGGCAGGCTTCTCTTAACTGTTTGTGCGTGCTCAGCCACTCTGCTGTAATGAAAATCCTGGGGCAAGTACTCCCAATGTCCACAGCTCAGACCCTGCTTGTCATTGCAAGTGAAGGAGCAGCCGAAGCCCCAGCTAGGATGAAGGCAGAGACCTACATAGTGGAACTGAGAGAGGACGTAACACCCATGATGGGCTAAAACTTCTGTTTGCAGTCTGCTTTCCCAACTCACCCTGGTACGTGCATACCTGGATCTATAGTATCTAAGGAGCTACTCTGTCAAATGAGTAATGTTCAGGATAATATAGTCTGACCATGAGGATGAATTTTATACAGCTATAGTTCATGTGATGACCCTACAATCCCTGTTTTTGCCTGGCTTGGTCCTGACATTCCAGCCAGCACTGGGGAGAGGTTATGGGAGGCCAGTACCGTGCAGGACTGCTTGCTATCAACCTGCCCCAGCTGTGAGCTGCTTGATTTTCCCTGCAAGGGCTTTGTGCAGCTGGGACATGGACGTGTCCCTCTTCAGACAGAAATTAGCTTTGGATTTCACATGTCACCCATCAGACTGACCTGAATGAATTCATGTGGGAAAAGTAATACTTGGAAAGCAGCTTGAGAAATTATTTCTCCTTTTTACTGTTGCCTTGCATTTTGGCGTACACTGTCTGCATTTTGAATATGAGGTCATCTGATGCATTGTATCATGATAGCAATACAGACTGGGTAATCCTGGGAACCAGCAGCTCCGACCTTCCCTTTCCAAATTTTACTGTTCTAAAACTTGACTTCTTTGTTAAAAATGAACAGTTTCCAGGGGGTAAAAGCCCCCAGAGAAGATCTGTTGGCATTTTATACTTTTAAGCTGTCTTGCTGAATGAAAACAGTTAATTATTAACTTGATGGGGTGACAATGAGTATATAGAACTTAAATATCTCACCACTCCCACAAAGAGAAAAAAACCCACCGCACCCTCCATTGTATCATGGGAAGATACATAGCCAGAAAAACTTTCCAACTCGTTAAACTTTTATACTGGCTTCATACAAGCTTAATGTAGACTTTTTTCCATCCTGTGATGTTGTAGGGATGCTTCTGACTGCATCTGAGGAGTTCACCATCAACTTAACAGTATTTCTTTCTGATCGTGCCTTTCCTATAGTAGAAAAAAGCTAAATTACACAATCTGAAGGATTAAAAAAAAAAAGGTTTCCTTGTTTGTTTCAGGTTGTTTATTCTGCCAAGCCTGACAATGAAATCATCTGAAGGTTTCTCCTGTAATTAGTTTAGTCAGCTTCTGTGATTGTGTGGGGCATTTGGACAAGGGCAGGGATAAAGGAAGAAAGTTTTAAAAACAGGAAAACACTATTGTAAATATATCAGGCATGTTCTAAACTGGAAAAGGGTACTTGGAGTCAAGCATCATGCCTGCTGCTACTTTTGACGCTCTGTGGTAGATATTTTGGTGGGATTTCTTCCTTTTGTGACTTATGTTTCACTTTTTCAAAGAAGCGTATGGGAAAATACTGATTTAAGGGACTAGAGTCTGGCTATATAACTTTTAAACTATGTATTTTGTAGTGGAAGGAAGGCTGCTGTAGCTGACTTGAGGTTGGAAAGGAATAACAAGAAGTGATGTTTGGGCTTGTTTTGAGCCCTCTCTCTGCCAGGCGGGACAGCTCTGAGCTCTCCCTTGTGTTCTTTGAGAGGCCACGTTGCATCTCACCGTGTGGGGCTGTAGCTGGCAGAAAGCGTCAAATATTCCCTTTGCTGTTTCTGGCTGGTGTACTTTTAGTTTCCCGGCACCCTGATGGAGCTTTGCTGCTTGCCCTGGTAGTGTCCTTCCCCTTGCTCTTCCTGATCCTCCTTTATCACATTCAGCTATGAGCCCACAGGTCAGCTTGTCCCTTTGAAAGCACGGGAGGGGACACAGGTTTTGGCTGGTCATTGCACCCGCGACCAAGGACTTAGCAAGTTCTAAATCGAGAATTCTTGCTTCATGAGCGTGTCTCTCCAAACCCATGGATTTAGACATTCCCTCACCATTAATTACATCCTCTCGTCTCATAGCAGCAAGTAAAAAGGCTAAGTTGGGCACATCGTCCTGCTGCATGCAGATGAACGTAGTTTCTTGTTGGTTGGATGCTTGCAGGTTTCTGACAGTATGTGGCCATGCTGTTTTGGGAGGTGCATCCTGCAGGGCTTGCCTCAGGATGGGGAGTAACCAGGCAGCTCAGGCCCCTTCTCAGAGGGTGTGCATTTGAGTGATGCCAACCAGTCTGGTATTGTCATTCTTAATTAAAAGCAGGGGCAGGTGCTTCAAGGGTGAGCCCAGATTGCCAATAACTGGTGGCCAGCTAGGTAATTCCTAGGTGGCACTGGAAAATGAGTGGTACCATCATTTGCCTTGGTGCAATCTCTGATGGAAATGCTGGTCTCGCCCCCTCATTTCTGTAAGCCATAGGGTCCAGTCACCTGTGTTTGTCAGTCATTTGACGTCTAAACTGCTCAAACATATGCAATGCACAACTGCCAAAATTGGCAGTAGCATCCGGCTCTGACAGCAGTTTGCAAGTTTGCCTGTTTGCCCCATGGCAGCTCTGAATGCAGCATTTCCAAGTGCAGTGTCCCAAGTGCCTGTCCCAGCAGCAGTCACGCGGAGGTGAAAAGATTTCCAGGCGAGCTTCAAAGAGAAGGATGTGACTAACTGTCTCACAGGGAGCCAGGACGTGGACCCAGCCAGATGAGGCAGCTCACATGAAAGGGCTGCCAAAGGAAAGGGAGAGGACACAGACAAAACGGGCTGGGGGATGAAGTGGAGCAGGCAGTAGGGAAGGATAGAGGGGAAAATCTCCATGGGCTGTTCCCAGCAGCCAGCAGACGTATCAGCTCTTCAAGGAGGTAACCTGTGGACAAAGCAATGAACCTTAAGCTTGCTGGCCGTTCGTTGTTCCTGGCTCCACTGCAAGCCTCTGCTGCCTGTCCTTGGACAAGTCACTCTCCTGGTGACTCAGTATCCCAGCTGTAAAGTGGGTATTGCTGCTTACCTCATGGGATGTTGTGAGGGTGGGCTCATGAATGCCTGTGCAGTTTGATG
>JANHGB010049021.1:0-10765 GCA_026283785.1 Coracopsis vasa
GTTTATCCTCTGAGGTTTGGGTTTTTTGGTTGTTTTTTTTTTTTTTTTTTTTTTTTTTTTTCACAAATCCTTGCTTCTACTACCCTTTTTGAGTGGTTTAAGGGCTTTTCATTCTTTAGGGTTAAAAAATGAAAGTTTGGACTCCCAAACTCATTACAGATATTATTAGTACAATAGCAAGAACACAAAAACAGCTTATTTAACCTATTCAGAGATTTAAATTCATTCTGCTTCTTTCATAAGATTAGTTGATCAAAGGGCCAAGCATCAGTCACTGAAAGACACCTTTATTTGTGATAATGTGAAAAATGAGCTGTAGAAGCTGTGTCTTGAAGTTCACTGGGAACAGGAACATTTGGTATTTTGTCTCTCCCAAAATGCTGAATACTGATGTCTACCCGAAGCAGGCTGAGGAACCATGTATTTTTCCCCACATAAAACAGATCACCTTCTTAGTCCTTCTGGAATCAGAAAGTGACTTGAGACACTGTCAATTAACAGTTATATCTGAGTGTCAGACCCTCAACCTGGAGCAGCAAATAACATAAAGAACACATCTCTGGTCAGTATTCCCTCATGATAACACAAAGACAGCCTGCATATATTTTATTTATCTTTTTCCTAAGGAGTGGAGCACCAGTCCTTGCTGAAGTTGCTGATGTTCCTAGATGTTGCAGACTTCCTTAAGATTAGATTTTTGCTCCTATTGCTTGTGCAATCTATTCCTGTCCCTGCCGGCTCTGTTTCTGCCTTCTTTCTCCTCTAACTGCAGCCTCTTGTACTCTGATTATACAGACTCAGCTTTCTCACTTACTGCTGTATTTTCCCACTCCCTTTCTAGAAATTAGGATGCTGATGTTGAATCATGCTGCCCTTTGGCTCTGAAGTGAGAATTACCCCATTTAGCGGCTTACAATGACTCTTTGACTTTAGTTGGGACTGGTAGTCTGACTCCTGTGTGAACTTTAACTTGTTATCTTCTGTATCTTTCCTGTCTCCTCAATTGCTGTGTGTTCCATTTTTCTGGAAGAAGTACTTGCATCCACCTGTGGGCAATCATGTCACTTTCTGGGCAAGACCAAGAACACCACAAGTCTATGAAAAATGTTCCTCCATGAGTCACAGAGGACTAAAAAGAAGATCATGCTCCCAACTCTTCCTTAAGCCTTCTGTCTGCAAGATATGATTTGTTTGATGTTGAGAAGGCCCTTCAAGCTTTGGGACACGTTTTTCCAGGGCAATTGATGGCTTTGCAAGAGAAAATTCTACTACTGTTCTAGTGGGGTAAAAATATAGAATAAAAATGGTGAAGAGAAGGAAGCAACTTCACTCTGGATCTGCAAGCTGTGCACTCACGACTGTAATTAAAGACAGCTGACTTTTCCTGCCTACTCATTTTCTAACAGTAATTTCTCAGCAAAACCACATACAGCCCTGTGGACTCAGAGAAGGGCTCGCAGCCCAGACGGCTGCTTTGCTCCAAGCCTCAGGTAAGTGTCAAAACCGTGTTTTACTTAGCACTATAGATTTACACTGAACACCTCCAAAAAGGAACATGGTGAATGGGGTAAAAAGAAATAGGACCAAAAAACAACTGAGAGTGCAAATGAGAAAAATCACAAAACATAAGAAGCAGAATGTAGTGCTTTAAGCCCAGCCAACAACTCAGCACAAGAAAGCTACTCACCCACTTCCTGCTTCCCCCCTCTCTGGACGGGATAGGGAGGAGAACTGAAAGAATGTAAACCCCACAGGTTGAGATTAGAACAGCCAGTAACTAAGGTATAATACAAAACTACTACTAATAATAATGATAAGGGAAATAACAAGGGGAGAGACTATAAAACTAAAAGGAGAAAGGGAAAAAAAAAACCCCAAACCACAAGTAATGCCCAATACAACCGCTCACCACCCACTGACCAATACCCAGCCCAACCCAAGCAGTGATCTGCCCTTCCAGGTTACTCCCTTCAGTTTATATACTAGGCATGATGTGCTGTGGTATGGAATACCCCTTTGGCTAGTTTGGGTCAGATGTCCTGTCTCTGCTTCCTTCTGGCTTATCGTACCCCTCCTCACTGGCAGAGCATGAAACTCAAAAGTCCTTAGTTGGAGTAAACATTACTTAGCAACAGCTAAAACCATTGGAGTGTTATCAGCATCATTCTCAGGCTAAAGCCAAAAACACAGCACTGTGTCAGTTATTAAGAAGGAGAAAAATAATTGTTACAGTTGAACCCAGGACACAGAGGTAGAATAGGAGAGAAAGAAATCGTTAGGAAGGTTATAACAGCCAATATGCCTGAACAGAATGCCAACAGACATAGGAGGAATGGCATTTGCTAACTGCCTAAAAGCAGCACTTTCAGTTCCCCTAAGTGGAAAGGGGTAGATGGAATTATGTTTAGGTGGAAGTTGAAGAGTTCATCTGCACAAATTTCTTTCTTCCTCTGCAGCTCTGTTTCAATTCTCAAGTGAACATAGGGCTCTTTGCTACCTGCACACTGGTAATATCACCACATATCCTTCCCTGCCCAATGTCTGCTTAGCCTCACTACCTCTAGACCACGGTCTATCAACTTGATGCCTAGTTAGGTCTCTGCAGTTGATGAACCCCATTCAGCTGCACAAATTGAGCTTAGAATTTGGCCTTTATATGTGTTCATGTTCCAGCAAACCAATTGCCTGTTCTAGTCTGAGAATTAGAGTTTACATGGTCAGCATCTGGGACAGCATGGAGCAGAAAGAAAACCATCACCAATTGCAAGAAATAGTGAGAAAAATTGCTAAACCATGATCAAGGGTTTTGAAAGAAGAATTATGCCTGATAACAGAAGAGTAGTTACAGAAGACATTAGGCTTCTGCTCTGGCCATTTTACATTTTGCATAGTTGATGAAAATCCTGCCTTTCAAGGAACAATAAAAGTTTGCCCGAGATTCTCAAGTTTAGCACTTCATATATACAGGTTTGTAGCATGTATATGGTGATAGTCCTGATCTATGCAATAAACCCCCAAATGTCTTTCTTATTAAGTATTATAGCAAAGTGAATAAAAGGGAGGTAATAAATATAATATACCTGTGGGGACTAAAATCAGAAACCAGGAAAAACAATGGGAGAGAAAACATAGCTCCGAAGACTTCAGTTTTGAAAGATTACTTCCTCCCTCTCTGCCCCCGAGATGCTGGTATTTCTTTGGATATGCTTCTCCGTCATGCCAAGCTCATCTGAAGTAGCTCCCATATGTTCCTTTCTATATGACACTCCTGATTCCTAAACAGTTTTTCAGGAAGTCACACAGTTCACTAAAAAACTTAACACCACCAAGGCATTTGCAAACCTATCCAGAGCTATATAACAAATAGTTCTACTTCCAGAAAGGCCAAACAAGCCCATGACTGCAATTGTTATGCAATTATTGTGATTGCAGCTTTGCTGGACAGTTTGCTGAAATGCCTCTGATAATCAGTGAGGAACAGGACATACTTTTCACAAGTGCCAATATCATCCACTTAGGACTTACAGCCTGTATTTATCAACAAGTTTGTATTTATCAACAAGGCAGGTAATATTCTGTGCTCACATTCTGCCACCTGTGGTATTTCTTCATTCCCAGTCTGAACCAGAAAGACAAATTTGTTCCAAGAATGCCATAGAGCAAACAAATCTTTAACGAAGAAATAGCCTTGCCGTGAGCCAGACTCTTCTAATCAGCCTGTACAGAGCACACACTAAAAGCGCCACCTAATTAGACAAATGGCCAAACTAAAGTTCACACTGCCTAACACCACACAACAACTCCATCCTTCCCTGCTTACACTCAACACATTCATATAAGATAGAAAATACATTCAATTTCGAAACACAAGTGGAAATTCTCTATGAAGGAGAGTAGATATTTGAAAGACGTGTAAAACTAGAGATAGCGAGAGGTTTGTCATACCCTTGGGAGGCTCTCTTTAGTAAGTGCTTCGCAAAATGTGTCTGCAATGTTTAGTTGCTGTTGTATTCAGGGGAGGGGGAAAAAACCCCAAAAAACCAGAAACATAGAGGCTTCCCTGAGAGTCCACCTGCTTCTCTTTAGGTACTGCTGTGTAGAGCTCTGGGCTAGCTAATTACTTCATACAGTCAGAGCCAGTTGTTGCCTGTTTCATTATTTTCTCCTGGGTGACTGGTGATTTGTACCTGTCAACAAAATGGCATCAGCAGGTGCAGCCACAGTAGGTGCCAAACTGGACCTGGAACTGTGACAATGATTCCAGTAGCTTTTTTCAAGGACTCTATGGTCTCATTTTCTCTCACTGCTCTGAAAATGTGCCGTGTTTCCAACCTGAACAAGTCTCTGCTGTTGTGAAAGTTTTTATGAACTGAGTTTGAGAAATACATTTCTTCCTTAACCCTGCTGGTTTGGTTCTATGGTCTTCAACAGAGGAAGAACTACACAATTACATCAACTATTGTGATGGATACTTCCATCATGGGTATCAGTGAAAACTTTAGAGTTAAAGATGAAGTATTTACTTATTTTCACTTGAAATTCAAGCCAAGACTGAAATTGAAGTTTCAAATACTTAAAGGGTAATGGTCAAATACACCACTCTAATGCTTCTTACCATCGCAACACATAATGGAATTCTTGCACAACTGAAAATTTTCACTGCACTGCAGATGTCCCCCTGGTCTTAAAGACATGACGTAGTAAGGGAAAAATATAGTAGCATTCATGCATAGTTCCCAAATATCTATTGAAATATATATTATGAAAAGTCCACAAAAAAAGCTGTAATGAGTTTTCTTGTTTTCACTAATGCTCATGATCTGGATATTTGACTCTTTTTCTCCTTATATTTTATTCTAGTTTGAGCCTTTGTAAATATTTTTTTTAATACTTTGTCATCCTGTCATTAGAACCTTGAAAAATACCAGAACAAAGCAAGCTGAAATTCCTAAGTAGTAACTTGACTGCAGGAGATACATTGTCTTTAAGTAACCATTCATTATTTTGCAACTCACTACACAATTTATGAAGGATGTGAAAACATTCTGCTAAATAGTGTAATTGACCAAGGTTTTACAGTTACATACTGCATATAATCCCTATGAAAGACTGAAATTGTCCTAAATCTTGCAACCATGTATCAGCTTCATTCAGTCAGGCCCCTAATTGTCCTTTGTCCTTCAGATAGCAACAGGTAATGAGGGCAGAGTTATCCTCTCCATCCCTTTTTCCCTAATAGGTAAGATGAGAAAAGAGCTATGTCTGGCCCTGCCTTATCAGTATGGACAGTAAACTGACAAAGGACTCCCTGAATTGGGAAGTCCTAGCACTACAGCCAGTCTTAAGTGCTCTGAAGGAAACTTGTGATGGTTAACAAACAGTACTGTGCTCTCCCTTACTTGTCAGCTTCCCCTCCTTTGATACTTTGACAAGTCTCAAGCCCAGCTTGCTAGTTTGCAAGAGCTGTTCCTTTTCACAAAATCCACCCTTTTGCAGAACAGGTATCTAGCACTACACAAAACCTATAATGTCTCAGGCAGAATATTCTGTCACCTCCTTCTAGTCTATTCCTCAGTGCCATTGCTCCCTATAGCACTGAAAATTTGGTATCCGTGAGAAGTGATGCTAATGGCTCTTCCACAGGAATGATTTCAACAAAGCTAAGGAAAAGTTGTATGCAGTAACTACTCAAATTATTATTTTCAGAAGTTTTGAGCAATCAGAAGAGGCACTGAGAGCAACACAAATCATAAGCCTTGAGGTTTCTGAATTCTAGCATTAGCAGCATGCCATAGTGATACAACAAATTCACAATGTTAAAGAAAATGCCACCGACAAAAAGCCCCTGCCTTTATTAAGGTCTTGAGCTCCCTAAATTTATCTATTCTTACTCCTTTATTATTGCACGTTAATATTTGCTTCTGCTCATACTCTAAAGCCTCTTGGAAACATGGACTCCATTTATTTATTTACTTATTTTAACACATTGCCAAGTTCCAAGGTAGCTGTGAAGAAGTAAATTTGACTGCTGCAAAATACAGATGGAATTGTTTTGTTTCAAAATCTGAAGATTGTTGTTGGGGTTTTCTTTCCCCCCTTGAAAGACTTAATAAAATAGAAAAGCAGCCATTAGTGACATGCAGAATGACAAGCTAATAAATATAAAACCAGAAACCTAATTCTGTAAATTAGAGGGTTTGAGACAAGCATTTCAGAGCATTAATAGGTTATTGCTCACAGAGAGGAAGACCTGTCCAGCACTCTGCTCTCTTTTACCTGATTCCTTCTCACTTGAAGTATTCCAAGATGGGGGAACTTGAAGGACACTAGCTCTTCAACTGAAGAAATTAATACTGAAAAATCTCTACAGCAATAGGTGTTATGCTTTGACCAAACTAAATCATAATCATAAATTTAAAATAAGACCTTGTTTTCAGGTTTACATAGCTGGATACTTTATTCTCTAAACCCTTCTGCAACTTCATATGCAGGCTTCCAGTTTGGCAGTTCTAGCACTAGTAACATCACTGGAATCTACTTTAACTCATACCATGAGAAAAACTATTGCAGAGATACCAGCCTTCCATAAGTCTGCAACTGGCTTCACTTAAGTGACTCATAAACGCACAATCACCACCAACTGGAATCTCATGAAACCCTTGCCCTTTTCAGGGTTTATCTGAAACACAACAGCACTAGAAGAAAATTCCACTTGCTGCCCAACCTAGACAAATTATTTACCTATTGGCAGGCCTGGGAGGGCAGCTATTTTCTTAGACAGGACATAGACATATAGCATCCTTTTGGAAGAAGATGCCATCGGAATACAGTCATGATTACTTTCCTTGTAATAGCATATATTTTTAGCTGGTGTGAAGCAACTGGATAGCTTTGGAATTCATCACAGGCTTTTTTAGAATGCATTTTCACTGAACTCCTGATTCTTTTTCAAGAGGCTTCCCTATGAATGCTGCATGAAACCTAAAAGAGAAAGACAAGGCCGATACAGCTCCTTTTTAACTTGCTCTCTGCCTAGCACAGAATCTCCAATCACATTTTTTAAACATTTGTGAGCAAGTTCAGTGTAACTAAAAAAGCAATGGTAGTGAGAACAGCCAAAGCCAAATGCGTGTGGGATGTCTGTATAAGGTTCTGTTGTACTCAGTATCATCCAATTTACTCATCACAATACCTGATTTCTGCTGCCTAGTCAGAATTCAATGGCTTGCTTTTTCAAAGCTCTCAAGACAATCATACTGAAGGATATTGTCTTACGGTTGATTATCCTTTGGCTGCTGGTATAAGACTACTCTAAACTGAGAATTTGCTGTTTGAAATCAGATCAGGGGTATTTATTTGGGGCTTTGGGTTTGTTGTTTTTGTTATCTGCATTTGCTTAGCTCTATCACAGGTGTGTTCTAGTCCCTGCCTGATGCTCTACAGTACAATCACTGTAACAGTAGATATGAACAACTTCTCATGTCCTTAAGCCACTCCCATCCTGAAGACAAAGACCATAGTAGAAAAATTCAAGGGTCTTTCTTCATGTTCTAATTAATGTAATTAAAATGTAAATAATTCTGACTCCTACACTTCAGCATTCCAAACTGTGTTCAAGCGAGACATGTTGATTAGATCTATTTGTATAAGAGCTTCTAAATTTCAAATTAGCATAATTCAACAGCACTCTTAACCTGCTTATGCATTTCATTTAGATATCCTCTGAGTGAACTATTTGTTTACACAGCACTCGGAGGGCTGGGATATAGAGACTGCCCTATAAAAATATCAATATGTGACATAAATGATAGAACTAGCACTGGCAAAATAAAAAAGGGAAAAGAAATACCTAATATTCAACTCCAAAATGCATTACAACCTACATTCCTGTCATTATCTTGGCCTATTTGTACCTTCTCATGCATTTCTTTTTTGCAGTTGAGGAAGATAAACTGTTAGAAGTCTATTTCACTTCCATACATTTGGAAAACTGTAAGCGCATGAAGGTTGCTATGGCATTTGAAAATTCATAAAACTAAATATATTTGGCTGAGTTAAGACACCTATGCCACTTTGTTTACAAATATGGTTTTTAAAAACCTTTGGGTGACTGAGGTGCAAGTATTGTAGCTGTAAACCTTAAAGCAGAAACTTTAAAAAAAGTAGCATCGGTTCAGGGCTGATGGGGTGTCGAGCGTTGCACTCTTCTCAAGCTGGAACATGGAGCTCTCAGCAAAAAGGGTGATCTGAATTTTAGAAAAGATTTTCAGTGACACAGCTTTCTCTGCAAATGGGCTCTCTCAAGGATAGTGCGAGAGCCAGTCTGGCTTGTGAGGCTTTCTCTGCATTACATTTGGAATTGTAAATCATTAACTGTCCCTGAAATGTTGCTACAGTTGCTAGGCAGAGACAGTTAATTTATAAAATGTCCTTGTTGCCAGGAAATCTAGATTTAGGCATTTAAGGAAAACCATTTAGAGCAAAGGGTGGGACGAACAGAGAAAGCAGAAAATCTAAAATATACCTAAAACTATGTCTTTCTCCCCCAAAATAACTATGCCTAGTGAATTTTTGAGGATCTTTACATCATTACATATGGTACACACTTAATTGGAGGCAGATGAACCGACAAGAATAATATTTCAAAGTGGCTGGGTATTCTGATGTGAAATCAGTAGGGTTTTTTTCTCATTTAATAGATAATTCTTATTTCTTTCCATGTCATATTTTTGCACCCAATTTATTCTACTTTTTATTTTTATCTGGCAATGGTCCTGGCCTGTTTTCAAGCAGCAGGCTAGTACATTTGTTTTGCAATATGCCGTGTTCTGTAGTATGCCCTGCACCTGTTGCTGTGCAGCATTCACTTGCCTACACCTGAAAAATCACACAGTTCTGGAAAACTGTAGCCTCCTTTCACAAGATGCTGGATTATAGGTGTATCATCATATATCACTGAGATATGGAAAGCAGAGAATTAAACTAAGAATTTGAGTGACAAGCTACCTTACCTCTAGAGAAGAAAAACGGTTTCCCTGACTCTGTATTTGTTTCACATTTCTGAGATGCAAACCCTTCAGTTCAACAAATTCTGTCTGATTTATTTTGCTGCCCCCTTTCTTCTATTATTGTTAAGAGTGCAATGTGCAGCCAAAATTAAACTTCAGGACTCAGAAATTAGATGTCTCCCTCAATATGCCATCCTCTTCACTTCCCAGCTTTTCACACTGCACCATTACAATTGCATGCTTGACAGCATTTTCATTGTAATTTCATTTTACTGGATGTGTTCTTAAAAGCAAAATAATTATTTTATGTCAAATTTAATCAGAAGGGTAAAGTTTTCCCACAATAACCTCCACCCCCCTAAGTATGGAAATAAGTTATTTATGAGTATGCCTTTAATTATTTTTCCCAGAGAAAATATTATTCTTTAATTCTCCAATGACAAAGTATTCCATGAGTCCTTTCCCTGTGACTTTCATCTGACTACAAAGTCAGATGGCTAAGTATTTACTATGCTTCAAGGGGAGCATGTGCAGGTCCTTGCAAATAGCACCAACCAGCATTATTTTAACCTCATGATTTAGAAATGGCTTCTCAGTTCCCTAAGATGAGATCATTTTGAGGCATCAGTATTCTGGAGAACTTCTCATGCTTCCTATGGTGGCAGTGTTAACTAGGAAATGGAAGTTGCTTATAGTTTAAAAATAATTAAAGGATTGTTTAACTTATATTAAGGTGAAATCCAATTCACTCACTGCAGATTTTATATGTCAACAACTCTCTTGCCATATGGACTGACAGACAGATGAAAGTAACTGAAATAGAAATGCAGAAAGACTTCAGATATGTTGATCTGTTGGTCCAATAGATTACATTCCTTCCGTATCACCAGTCTTATAGACAGCAACTCTGATCTGTTTCATATTTGCTTTATACGTTTTACTTTTAGCCCTTTTAGCACTAAAACCAGTCTATTGAAAAACTCCTTTTTTTTTTTTTTTGACAAACTTAGAGATATTAAAAAATTTAGGTTGAAATCTGAACTACTTTAGCCCAGAATCAAAATATTTTGAAGAGTTGCATTTGAAACAGTGGACACCTGCCAGAGATATTCTGTGCACCAGGAAGGAGAACTCCTCACATCACACACTGGCAATGCACAGGGGCCATCCTTTCTCACAGGAGTTAAGTGATGTACTGTGACAACTCTTACCTATAGGACATAATGAAAGCTAGATTTATGCTGAAGGAAAACATTTCTTAGTGCAGAGAGCTACTTCCCCTCCTCCCCCCACTATGGCTTGTCCTTAAGAAAATATATATATTAAAAAGTTAACAGATTATTTTTTTCCTCTTGTGGGAAGCAAGAAAATACATTTTGAAAAAATGTTTCATTGGAAGACTTCTAAGGCCCAGTTAGAATTAAACTTGGCTAGGGATGTGAAAGATAACAGGAAGGGATTCTATAGGTACATTGCAAGTAAAAGACAGACTAGGGACAACGTGGGCCCTCTCCGGAAGCTAGCAGGAGAACTGGCTACCCTGGATTTGGAGAAGGCTGAGGTTCTTAATGACTTCTTTCCCTCAGTCTTCACTGGCAAATGCTCTGACCACACCACAGGCGCAGGGACTGTGAGAATGAAGACCTTAGGCCCACTGTAGGAGAGGATCTGGTTCAAGATCATCTTAAGAACCTGAACGTGCACAAGTCCATGGGACCTGATGAAATCCATCCACGGGTCCTGAAGGAGCTGGCAAA
>JANHGB010049023.1:0-11034 GCA_026283785.1 Coracopsis vasa
GGGGAGAGAATATAAAACTAAAAGGGGAAAAGGAAAAGAAAACAATAAACACAAGTGATGCACAATACAATTGCTCACCACCTGCTGACCGATACCCAGCCTGACCCAAGCAGCGATCTGGGCCTTCTGGGTGACTCCCCCCAGTTTATATACTGGGCATGACGTGCTCTGGTATGAAATACTCCTTTGGCTATTTTGGGTCAGATGTCCTGTCTCTGCCTCCTCCAGGCTTCCCGTGCCCCTCCTCACTTACAGAGCATGAGAAACTGAAAAGTTCTTGATCGGAGTAAGCATTACATAGCAACAACTAAAACATCTGTGTGTTATCAGCATTGTTCTCAGACTGAAGTCGAAAACACAGCACCAGCTACAGAGAAGAAGAAAAATGACTGCTGCTGCTGAACCCATGACAGAATGCCATCAAATATTCAAATTTTTTTTTAATGTATAGAAGGAGGAAGGGGAATGGAGAAATTTATAACCTAAAGGTATAACCACAAAATCTTTGCTCTTCTGAACAAGCAAGAGAAGTATGTAAGAGATTAGTTTGTAACTAAAGCTAATGACAGCACTGCAACATGGGCTTGTATGGGATTTCAATTGTATGAGAACAGTCAGGTTGAAAAGAGGCTGCTATACACGAGTGTGTGTCTATTTCTGGATCCCATTTGATTTTTATTATTTTTTTTGGAGGGATATGGCATACTCAGGATCCTTCCATTTTCTCCTTCAGTTTTCATGCCTATCCCTCAAGACATCTGTGGTGTTGACGTTTGTTCAGCCAAGGGAGTCTGAATGAGTGTATTCACAACATACTATTGCTGATCCCAAATCAACTGCAATCTGATGAGGAGGTGTTCCCCACAGTGGCTGCTCATGCTACCTTATCTCTTTTTTTCTCTAAAGCTTTGGCTGACCTGAGGACTTTGAGCCTTCAAAACCTTTCAATGCTAGGTAACTAGTTTCTGTCTGGTAAAAAAAAGAAGGAAACTATTAGAGCAAATCAGCAAAATGGATCCTTTGACTCTCCTATCAAATAGCTTGGGGTCAGCACCACCCTGCCTTTCCGAAGCCAAGCTGTATATCTGAGGAGAATAGTGAATGATCCAAGAGCTATCAGGTCGAAATTACTATGGCTACATAACTTTTCACACTTGGTGCTCTGTTTCTGAAATGGTTACTTACATTTCATCACTGGCAGGCCGCACACTGTTAGGTTTCTGAGGCAGGGGTTGCCCATGGCTGTGTGTTTCTGCAGCATTTAGCATAGCCAGTACTTCACGTGCTGCTGTAAAACCAACACAAATGACAGAGTAAAACAATTTTTGTTGGAACCCAAATACCATTTGAATCTCTTCAAAGCTTTTCTATTAATCAATGTCCCCCGATATTAGATTAGTGAAGATAGCAATAGTTGTCACTGGTCCTGTGCTACAGATGGCTCTAACAAAATGGAAGGATGATGTGATTTCACTTAAGCTATAGAAAAGGTTCCTGACATAGCTAAAATTACATCAAATGAGTCATTTGTTTTTAGTATTGTGTTTAGTCTTCTAAACCACTGGGGAGCAGATTTTTCATCTCTCTGTACCTTCTATAGCCATGTGGTTACACAGCTACTTCTGTCAGCTTATACCATGTCCTAGGAGAGACAGAAAGAGTTATGTCAGCAATGTGGCAGACCTGATTTGACATCTTTGTTCTCAAACACAAACATTTGAAAACAGCACATCCCTCACTGGTGACTGCCTGATCTGCTGGCCTGTGGGCAATTGGTGAAGGAGAAACTCAGCCACTCAGCCCTGAAAATGGTAGCTAGCTTATCCCTGAGCAGGGCCAAGCTCATAGGGGTGCTCTGAGGGAGCTTGGCAATAGGCAATTCTGGAGTATAATAGGGATTTAGTGCCTGAACAGGACAATGGTATGGATGTAGGTGGCTTTGTTCATGTCTTTAAGCATTCTGCATTTGGTTAGATACCTTCGGTTTTAAAATGCTAGCAGTGCCTTATGTAAGTACTCCTGGAAGCCACAGCCAAGTATCAGTGACAAGCTACCTCAGATTTTTCACTTTAAAAATTCAGGGATAAATTTATTTTCTTAGATTATGAAAATGTGAACTGTGGCTTTCATCCTTCAAAACCAAAAAATTTAATTTTCCATAAAGGAGGCAAAAACCTTCATGTTAGCTGTTTTGGCACCACTATGCCTTCAGCATAGATTTTGGACCAGGGGAGAATCAAACTGTGTGAGAGCAAAGCTGTCAGAAAGAGCTAGGTACACGGGACAGTGATACAGAAATAAGCACATCATTTTGGTAAACTGTTCCAATTTAGAAAAACAATGTTAAGGAGACTCTTGATGAGCTTAAAACTCCTTCCAGCTGCTTGTGAGCTACTGGCTGCTCCTGACATTCCTGCTTTCTGGCTGCAAAGTCTGGTCTCTTTTTAGAAACCCACAGAAAAAACATTAAATTTTTATTTGAGTTTATTGAATTTATTTTAATCTTATTTATTTTCCAAGTAAAATGGCTATGTGGAAACAGAACTTTGTGTGGTGTTCTCTTGGCTCAAATAATAATATAAGCACCCTTGAGGAAATTTAAACGTGACACAGCATGAGCCAGGCTGTGAGGAATTCTGAGCACTTGCAGTCTACAGCCTGGCTTCTCAGTCTCTCCTGCACCAAACGCATTCATATTCCGTGCTATTTTCCTCCTTTCCATATGAGAGTGGATGACATAGGGTGCAAAATGGACTAAAAGGCAGGATTTTTGTGTGTGGTACCTGCCCTTTACCTTTTGTTTTACTTTCTTTTGTTAGTGATCTAGAAGAAGGACTTCCATTGGTTTATAAGCATTTTATGTTACCGAGGGCTCGTGGTACACACTGCCAGTACAGTGATATTAACAGGTAAGAGCATATGCAGAAAAGCATTGCAGTATTGGGCTATGAATAAAGTACATTTATACAGACTTCAGATTCATTTAGACAGTGTGAACTGAATTCACAGTGCATGCATTTCAGTTGTAACTGCCAAAATCTATTTTATCTATCTTTGACAGCTGACTTTATGGGGTTTGTGAAGAAAAAATACTGATGATTAAATTTATTGTCAGGATTGGATTCTGTATTTACAGGAAAATGGCTACTGCTGGCACCCTTCTGTTTCTCTGCTCTTTCTTTAAGGTCCTAAAAACCCAGGATAAATTGGGAAACATTTGCCACTGTATGTTCTTTCAGTGTAAAGGAAACCTGCCATGTTATTGGTAATTGAACAGAATAGTTCTTTTGAACTATAGTTTTCTCTCAATATGCTGTTTAAGTGTCTTTCTTTCAGACATGGATTGATTTATTCTTCTAGCATTTCTGACCTAGGCAAAAATATTTTTGCTAGGTTATAGGAGATAAATCACAGCTATTCTGTTTAGTTACTTAATGGCTGACTCTTAATTTCTTTATCTTTTTCTCTGTGTGAATAAAAATATGACCTTATTTTGCTACTTGGGGAGATAAGAGAATAGACTTCTATGGAAGAAAAATTAGCAAAAGGAAAAAAAAACCAAGCAATAAATCAGTCTTCTTGATGGTTTTGAATTTTTAGTGAGTTGAAGGATATTAATTTTATATGGATTAGTATTTTCACTGATGCATGGAGTCTAATATTACTACTAGAAAAACCAAATTTTGCCATCGCTGTAATCTTGTATTTCTATTGCTTGCTATAGTATGGATAATTTACATTGGAAAATGTATAACTAAAAGGATATAAATATGTATGTATAAACAAAAGGAATGGGAATTTAAATTCTATAATGCTTATAGTTACTAATAAGGAAATAAAGTAGACATAAGTTTTTCTTAAATGAATCAGTAGAGTTGAAAGTGAATGCTGCAATTTCTCCCAAGTGCTTTCCAGCCATGAAAACTTGTAGAATGTAGATTTTAACACAGATGCAACTCCAATGAGCACTGAGCTAAAACATGCATGGTATTATTGTTTTCATTTGCTAACAGTCCTTGAAGGCTTAGGCTGTTTTTCATTCAGAGTGGCTCAAAGCATTAGGACAGTTTGGTCACTTTACATCTCAGTAGGAAACCTTCAGATTGAAACAACCTTCAGATTGAAACAACCTCCACCATTCAAAAATAAAGCTTCTTTCTTTTTTCTTGTCTTCTTCCCTTCCCTTCCCCTCCCCCCCAGTATTTTTGCTGTTTCTCAAGAGCAATTCTTATGGATAGTATTATAAAACACTTGCTGAAGCTTTTACTACTAGTTATTGGGGGGAAAAAAAAAAAAAAGTGTGAAATGTCTGTCAGTTTCTTTGTCTTTGAATATCTGCCAGTTCCTTTAACCTCAGGATCCTTCAAATCCACTAGCCAGCATCAGGCAAATCTGGAGGAAAGATGAAGATAAAATAGTCTGAACACCTGAAAAAAAAAAAAAAAAGAGACCTATTGAAAAGAAGCACAGTGTTAAGGCCCTCATTGAGAATCAGGGTGTCACTGAACGTCTTGTGAGAGGACAGTGCCCACACAGTGAAGCTTCACAGCTTGTGGGCACTGGAGCTTCAGCTGGAGCTCTGTACTGTCCCAGATCGGTGTTAGTTAAGTCTCTCCTGTGCGGGTTCTTTGCTGTCTGTGGTTTTAGTATAATTCAATTAAAATTCTGTCAGTCACAAAGAACAAATTGAAAAAAATGCATCTGGATTTATTTTGATGCTCCTAGAACAAATGACTCTGCTGCTTCAGGCTGGAATCTACCTGCTCTCTTGCTCCTTTCCCTCACCTAAGGTTGAGCTTAAAAATTTCTTACCCACAAGTTCAAAAACCAGTGTGGAGATAGTCTAACTTTCATTCACCCTCCTATTTTTAGTTTCTTCTGAGAAGAAATCGGAGAAATGTCCCTCTGTATATTGCCCATCATCCTGTAAATACCCCTCCAGATTCCAGGTCAGGAGTGAAGTCATTTTCTGGTATGTCTAGTGTTCTTGCCATATTTCACTATATTCCTTTTCATTTGCACTCTGATTCTCACCAGTGCTTGAAAATACCTTACACTCTAGTGCAAAAGCACAATATCCTCTCCTATTCTAATCTCTCTCAGAAAACTCCTCTTTTATAGCATTTAGAAGGACAAGGCAATAGCAGTAGAGAGCCATCATTATCTGACTGTGCACACTGGTGGTTCTGGCTTCTTGCTGTCCTTCTGATCTTCCTGTACACCGCTTGCAGATCTGTGCTTCCTAGTAAAGGTCCTTGGGACATGGACCAGGCCTTTGTATTTTGTACATAGTGGTGTTTCTGTTCCCTGTCTGGATGTCTTGACCAAAGGCAACTCTGAGCCTGTCAAACTGTGTTTTGTTTTATTTAATCAAGAACCTTATTCAGAGATAGCAAATCTCTGTTATAGGCCTGAGATTCTCTCTGCATACTCTTCATGCCAGGCCAGCTTTGCCCACAGAGATGTTCACGAAGCTCAAATAAAAAGAGCTATAAACACAGAGGAAACAGCTTTCAGAAAGATGAAAATAAGCTTTTCTTAATATTTACTTTTTTTCTTGTTGACAAGGTTAATCTGGTTTTATTCCAAAAATGAGAAAAATATAACTGATCTGTTATTCCTCAGCAGAGCAGATTAGCCTGTGAGCTAAACACAACACAATGAAATGAAACAATTTAAAGAAAGACACGAAAGGTAAAAACATTTGTGTAATCAACAACAATGTTACCTTCAGTACAGGACATCACAAGAAAGCTGGCTTTGTTTATTTTTACTGACTACAAAGTAGAATAGAAACTTTCTACATAAATCCTTAGGTGCTGATACAGGAAGATGGCTGTGTAATCTGAGCTATCTGACCATGGCAAAGTAGCAGACTGTAAGCTCACTGCGTAAAGAAATCACAAAAAACAGTGCTGGCAGGAAAACTTGCCGGTTTAGTAATGTCTATCAGATTAAAGGATTGAAATAACTGAAGCAATATGAGCAGTACATAGAAGCAGGGGAGTAAAAGGAAAAATTGCTTCTGAAGTGTGCCATGGCCTCTCTTAGAGAGCCTCTCGTCAATCTCCCTTCCAATTCATCCTGTGAAATAGCTGGCATGGTGTGTGCTCTGCAGGCAGATGAGCAGCATCATTCATACAGCTGTGCTATCTGGAGCACAGATGCTTTCACTTGGGCTTGGTAGCTCCTAGCCAGCTTCCAGAACTTTGGCAGAATCATTCACAGATGTTTGACACACAGAGATTGGACAGAAATTCATTAAAAAGAAATAGGAAGCTAATATATAGACTTATTTTAGTGTTTTTATCAGATTCCAAGGTCCATCTCTGTGGATCTGGTAGGAAATGATATATGCACATTGCATTACAATTCCTAAAAAAAAGTTATATATACCAGAAATTAAGGACAGAAACCCTTCCTGCTTTATTTGCTCAGAAGACTTCTGATGTGCTTGTGAAAAGCCCTTAGTTATCACTGCTAGGACTGAGGTCCTTATCCACAGAACACGGGACATGTCTCACTGTTCAAAGAGCCTTTTACCTGCCTGAACAGCGGCTTAAATTTCCTTGTCCTGGATGAGTCTCTGCCTGTTCATGTCCCTTGGGTCTCTTAGGACACTGCAGGTTTGCCAATAGCAAAAGAAGTAATGACTTTCTTATGTTAACACTGTCTACTGGAAAGGGGCTGGAATAAAACCCCTCACTTCTTGCACACTGCCAGACAGTGAAGGAGGGAAGCTAGAGACACCACATACATGCTGTTTATGTATAAATTGCGTGTTATCTTACTAGTTGTGATTTAACTTATTCACTGTGCCTGGCTGCTCTGCAGCCTCTGGTGCTCTAATTCGTTGCTGCTGCTGGGCATCTCAGCAGCCTCGCAGAGGTGTAAGGCTGGAGTAGCATCCTTCTCAATACCACACATTTGATGTGGGTGATTGACTAACCTTCACATCAAGAGGTTTTGCCCTCAGGGCAGTTGTGCAGAATACTCCTCAGTGCTCTTCAGCGTTGATATTAGAGTGGCAGGAAAGTTGCTTGGGATTAATGCCAGCACATGAGAGTCCAGAATTTAGGCCAAAGACCTTTCTCATTATTTCTAATGACTAAACCTGTCCCTGTAGAAATCAGTGGAAGCAGATGTGGGCCTAAGCATACATTTACAGGAAAAGAGAAAAACAAACCAGTGATAGGCAACAAATGTTTTAACAAGAGAATCTATTTTTTCCCTTTTCCCCACATGTTATGCAATGTACGGTGGAGTACTGTATTTGCTGGCAAAGGAGGGAAGTCTGGGGAATCTATTCATTTTCCTCCGCATTTAAACAGACACTTTCTCATAACCATGATCAAGAAAGGAAGCGAAAGTACTCAACAAACTTTTATTAAGTGTTCTAACTCAATGTTTATATTTTGTTCCTGAAAAATATACTGACTGTATTGATATCATAGTAGCATTCAGCTCCTGCAGTCTGATGTGGGAGAGAGCTTAGAGAATATTTTTTACCTTGTATGGAAACTTAATTTTGTTTTCAAAATACCTGCAGCTCAAAACAGTCTGAGCCATTCTGGAGCAAAATTTGTGGCCTTCAAAGAAAGTTCTTACCCTTCCCACAGGATAATCCTGTCTGGGAGAAAAAACCTAGTAGTGTCCAGAGATAGGACTCCTTCTGAGGAAATTTATCACTTCCCCTAACTTTCTAGCATTTTGGTAAGCATGTGGTTGTAAGAGGTCTTATGAACACCAAGGATACTCCTGTAGGAACGTGATTTTTTTCAACCAGAATACTGTCTTAAATTAATTCCAAATCACTATGCAATGCCACTGCTAGCTAAGGTTTTACGGATTTGCATTTGATGGATAAATCTGTGATTTCACTTGCTAATCTGGAAGCTCCTGAAGATAAACACCGATGTTTACGAAATTGTACTCTATTTCTGTAAGTCTGTATTTTCAGGTATCATGCCAGAAGTTCTTACGTTGGGAAATGTAAATCAGATTTTAAATATGTGATCAAAAAGATAATTTTGTCTTGAGAGCAAAAATATTTAAATTTTGTTTACATTTTATTCTCAGCTTATTCATTTTGAACATTTCATGCTACAGTTCCCTTGTATGTAAGCAAACTACTATTAGTTAAGGATGAGCTGCAGCTTTCAAATGCAATCTCCAGAGAAAGAGAAAAAATAATGAACTATGGTATATTTCAAGAATAAATCTAAAAGATTTGAATAAAATATTTTGATTTCTTTCCAGAATTTATCATCCCAATTATTGAAATAATAGCCCTGCTGCCACAGAAAGATAAGTCATAAGCTGCATCACATGGCAGATCTTGTATTATTAAGGAACAGAGTTGTTATTTTGTGGCTTGGTTTTCTTCAGGGAAGTCTGCATCTTTTGCAGAGTTGAAACAAAATGTTTTGCTTTTACTTATTAGCTGCCTTGAAATAAATTACATTAATTGTAATAACAAAAAAAGAAGAATTGTGAAAAATACTTTATGGCACGGAGTGTCTCATTGTTTCGTATTTTGGTAGTAATGATAGGATATGATGCTTTGATTTGTGCCTGTCATTAACCTCACCAAAAGCAGTGATACAGTCGAAACATCAAAGGTTTAGGATGAAAAATGGTCACAGTGATACCTGGATTCATCTTTGCTGTCCTCTTCACTGTCATATTCTCATCACTACTGCAAAACTAAATAAATCTGAGCAGCATAGTCACTCTTTTTGCTGAGGGTCAAATTCTTCTATTTCCCCTACACTGTATATTTTGAGTGATTCATTTCACTAGTGTTTATCTAGTAGTGAAAAGTAGAATCTTATTCCAAATGACATTTTGTCCTCTTTCAGAGATTTGCACCTGAAGCAGTGTTTCTATCAGGACTGCAAGGAAGTGCCAAATCTGGGTAGTGGAAATGTATTTATTTCACCTTGGTAATTTTGCTTTAAAATCATAGAATCACTGAATGGTTTGGGTTGGAAAGAACCTTAAGATCATCTAGCTCCAACACCCTGCCATAGGCAGAAACACCTCACACTAGATCATGTCAACCAAGGCTCTGTCCAACCTGGCCTTGAACACTGCCAGGGATGGAGCAATTACCACTTCTTTGGGCAATCTGTTCCAGTGCATCACCACCCTCACAGCAAAGAACTTCTTCCTTATATCTGAACTGAACTTCCCCTTTTTCATTTTAAACTCATTCCCCTGTGTCCTATCTCTAAATTCCCTAATGAAGAGTCCCTCTCCAGCAACCCTGTAGACCCCCTTCAGATACTGGAAGGCTGCTACGAGGTCTCCATGCAGCTTCTGTTCTCCAGGCTGAACAGCCCCAACTTCCTCAGCCTGTCTTCATACAGGAGGTGCTCCAGCACCTGGTCATCTCGTGGCCTCCTGTGAACTTGCTCCAACAGCTCCATGTCCTTACACTGAGGACACCAGAAATGTACACACAGTGCTCCAACTAGTGCCTCATGAGAGCAAGAGCAGAGGGGCAGCATCACCTCCTTCAACCTCCTGGTCAAGCTTCTTTTGATGCAGCCTAGGATACGGTTGCCTTTAAAAGCTGTTACTATTTATTTTTTTTATACTACCAGATACAGCTTTGCCTAAAATGCAATATTTGCTGCTTGTGTACCACAACAGTTTACAGAAATAGTATGGCTCTCTCTCCAGTCTATCATGGGAATACTTAGTGCTGTCCATCAGTCTGAATATCTCTGAGGGACTAATACAAGCAATCAGCTATATCAGCCCTATGAACTTTGCTACCATGCAGGGAGTACAGTAATGTCCAGCAAGAACTCAGTGAAGATGTAGGTTATCTGTGTGATCAAATGAAGTAAATAAATAACCTCTGGATTCAAGAATATTTGTTCTGATGTTTTGAGGACCTTATTCTCCCTAACTCTGTGAGCTGAATTCAGTTTTACATTGGAAATGAGAGGAGATTCAGGTCATTTGTGTTCAGAAATAGCAGATGTAAAAAGGAAAACAGCAAAGGGTCTTGACAATTATTTCTTGGCAAATCCAACTTCCCGTTAGAAGCAACACGCACACATGGGTTTGTTTTGGGTTTTTTTTTCAAAATGACTCAGATGTCTCCTCACACCGTAGCCTGGGAAGATGCAGATGGACTCATGTTTTGAGAAAAAAACAACAGGCAGCCAGTTTTGAGAGGATAAACAGGCTTTGATATTTTGTGGCTGTTATATTTTGACAGAGTACTGCACATGCAGTCAGCCCTGCCACAACAGAGGGAGAGCCGGGTAGCCCTGCACAAGCACTTCACCCTGAATCAACCCCACAGCCAGTGGCGGTCTGAGTCAGAGTGTGCTCTGTTGTGCATGGGTGGGATGGCAGGAGTGGGGAGCAGCCATGGGCCGGGTGTGGTAAGACCTGGCCATCACCTCTGTCCACATAGTTGGGCTGCAGGGACAGCAGGAGGCAATACTCGAACACAGCCAGAGGCTTGTGATGTGGAGGATTTAGCATGAACCAGAAGCACACGTCTCGCTCGGCCTGCTATTCTGTTTGAATTGGCTTCTTCAGGGAAAAGAAGAATTTCCATCTCACAAATTGATGTATGGCTGCAGTGCAGAGCCTAGCAATAAAATACCTGTGGAAATGTGGGGTGGAAAGCTGGAGCTATGAACCAGAGAAAGATGCTGAGTACCTTAGTGGCTCAAGATCTCAGTTTCACAAGCAAGGTTTCCAGCAGTGCCATTAGTTCCCATATACAAGCAGGCGTTTAGTTATCCTTTCTTCTGATTTTCTGTCATTTTTGTCGAATTTGCCAATTTTTAGTGGCTCAATATAGCAAAGAGTCAGAATTCCTCATCTCAACTTCTACCATTGTCACCATTGAATTATAGAATAGTTAGAGTTGGAAATGACCTTAAGATCATCAAGTTCCAAACCCCCTGCCATGGGCACAGACACCTCCCACTAAACCATGTCACCCAAGGCTCTGTCCAGCCTGGCCTTGAACACCGCCAGGGATGGAGCATTCACAACTTCCCT
>JANHGB010049023.1:12595-71840 GCA_026283785.1 Coracopsis vasa
TTCTCTTTCCTTCTCTTCTCTTTCCTTCTCTTCTCTTTCCTTCTCTTCTCTTTCCTTCTCTTCTCTTTCCTTCTCTTCTCTTTCCTTCTCTTTCTCTCTCTCTCTTTGGGTACTGGAGGAAATTCAGAGCTCTCCAGCTGTGTTTTGAAATGGCAGAAGTTGTCCAAGCCATAGTGAAAATAGATGCTATCAGCTAGGGTGCTTAATATTTCTGTTCAGATTTTTTATATGCTTATATACAAAAAAATTATCTCCACAGATTATTAAAGATTTTTACCTTTTGGGAAGAGGTGAACTATTTCAGGCCTTCATTGACACTGCACAGCACATGTTAAAAACACCACCTACAGCTGTAACTGAACATGGTGAGTGTTACTTATTTGTTTACTGAGCTGTCTTTGCTGTGGTATAGCAGGAAAATGATTAGCCATTAGTACAGAAAAGCTCTATCTTATCCCCTAGATGTTGTCATTAGTTTTGAAAGAAGAGTACTTGCAAACATCTCAGAAACTTTCAGATGGCAGGTTTCTCTCCATATTTGAAACTAGTGAAAATAGCATGTCAGTGTTGCCTTTTATGGTTGAGCATGAATAATTAATGCAAAATTAGCACTAGCTGCATCATCTTGTGTGGTATCCTGCTCTTTCTTTGTCAGATGTCAACGTTGCATTTCAGCAGTCTGCTCATAAAGTGCTGTTAGATGATGACAACCTTCTTCCTCTGCTTCACTTAACCATTGAATATCATGGAAAGGAACATAAAGGTATCTGCTTGCTTTTTTAGTAGCGAGTTAAGAGAGGAGATGATGACCTTGTTTTCAAGTCCTATTACTTATCTTTCTCTGAAGTTAAAGAAACATTAACTTTGTTCCTTTTGTAGTTACATGTGATGGCCTAGCTTACTTTGGCTCTTAAGAAGAAATTCTGTTCTTTCTCCTTTTCTTCCTTGCCATGGTTGTCTTGACTAAGAAGATGACTTAATTCAGGACCTCATTTGTTTTCAGATACTTCTCAGACTCGCGAAGGGCCTTCCCGGGAGTTATCTCCACGTGAAGCCCCTCCATCCGGATGGGCAGCTCTGGGCCTTTCTTACAAAGTTCAATGGCCACTGCACATTCTCTTTACTCCTGCTGTTCTGGAGAAGTAAGTACTAGGTATGGTCTTCATATCTTCATCTACAGGTTTCCTGATCTCAGGCACTTACTAATGTGTTGCAGGGTTTTTTCCTGTCTATAGAGAGAAAGGTAGAGCTACAGTACTTTTATCTTGCTCTTTGAAACTTTAAGATGATTCTTTCTACTTACGCATATTGAAAGTACTCGTAATGACAGTGAGACCTGCAAGATGCTAACAGATTTTGTGAACAGTGCTACTTTGACAGAACAGTGTCAGCTCTTCCCTCCTTATGGTGAAATTAACTTTGTGGTTTTGGGGTCAGTAATCAATAGAAACAGAAATCTGTTACTCTGAGATGGGCCATGACCTGACCTATCCTGTCTGTTGGCTGGCAGCCACCTTGTTTCTTTTTCTAGTCTTGCATTGTTACCTGCTCCAGTATCTGCACCCAAGGAAGATTTTACTCTTAAACAACTTTGTATTTTTTGGCTGTAGGTACAATGTTGTATTCAAATACCTGCTGAGTGTGCGACGAGTCCAGGCTGAGCTACAGCACTGCTGGGCTCTCCAGATGCAGCGCAAACACCTGAAATCTAACAGAACTGATGCCATCAAATGGCGTCTGAGGGATCACATGGCTTTTCTTGTGGACAATCTTCAGTATTACCTGCAGGTCAGGATTATAGAGAAAGGAAAACTGTATCAGTTATTCAGGAACAGTCAGAAATGCATGGAGTGAGCATTGAAGCCCTGTCTTTCAGATTTCAGATTCTTTGTACCTTAAGGAAATCGGGATTTCCCTTGGAACAACTCTAGAACTTTCTCTGAGTTCCCAGATTTAGTGCTACAATTATAGTCTTTGGATTTGTGAATCATTGAGTTTTACTGGAAGTGCGGGAGTTTGGGCCCTCTACTCCTGCTACTAAACATTTGTGAGGAGCCACAGTCATCTCTGAAGCAACATCATTAAGATACCAGTTAAGATACCATCCTGGCTTCTTTCCTTGCCCCATTAAGTGAACTCCAGTTTGAGTTAAATAACAAATGTTGTGTGGGTTTTTTGGTTGGTTGATTTTAAGAATTAAAACGCCACATTCTGACCATTTGAAGTAAAAAAAAAAAAAAAAGACTTTTCAAATATAAACAGCTGTTAATAGTAGCATGGTTTTGTGAGAATTAGGTATCATTTTGTTAACAGCCATTACAGCCGAATTGAGGGGCCCAGCTTCCTATATTATTCAGAGTAATCCCGCTGAGCTATTGCACTGCAGCCTTTGTCCGGAGATTCCAGATGGTATCTCTCAGTGTAAAATTCAGAGATTACTACCATCAAGTACCTTTGTTTACATGCTAGATATATATTTTTTCAATACTTTATCTTAAAGAATGTGACTTCTTTCCTTTCTACTTAGATAATACTTAGGCATCAAAAATTGTTTGGGCCCCCCTTTAATGTACTACTGTTGTATATAATACCCCATTCAGGACACAGAGAGAAGGTGATCCTCAGCCTCTAGCATAAGAGCAGCAATAAGGAAATTTCCAATAAGGAAAGCCAAGTTTCTTACACAAAACTACTGCCTGGTCTGGAGTACTCCCATTCCTCAAGATACTAATGAGAGTTTTTTACATACCAGGTGGATGTACTGGAATCTCAGTTCTCACAGCTGCTGCAGCAGATAAATGCCACACGAGATTTTGAGAGTATACGATTGGCTCATGATCATTTCTTAAGTAATCTGTTGGCTCAGTCTTTCATCCTCCTAAAACCTGTAAGTAGGTCTTGATTCCACCTTTTTCTACAAATTCTCCAACTGGCCTAAGAAACATGCCTTTTGAACAGGAATGACAAACCATCTGTTTTCAAACAGATTGTTGATAGCCTCCTGCAGAGAAATAAAGCATTTAGAAATAAAGCAGGTATAAACTAGAACAGATAATTGAATTGCAGCACTTTACTTTACAGTTGCTGAATGTGGATGCATTCCTAGGCGTTTTAAATCAAGATTTCCCAGTATTCAGTTAACCTTAATAACTTGAACTTTTGTTGCTCTATTTTTCTTACAAGCAATTTCATTAAAGAAGTTCCAAGCATAAAGCTGAGACCTGTATTCCCGAGGGACTCATTCCGAAATGCATTAGATTAGGAAAAATTCCCTCTCTTACTTACACATTAGAGGATAAAAATAGTTCCTGAGTGGACTTTAAGGGTATTTTTTTAATTGTTTTAGTAAAAATATGTTAGAGTGGTGCTAGTACTTTTATTAAATATGTAGCCTCACAAACACATTCCCGAAGAAGGTTGTTATCAATGAAACACAACAATACCCGAGATCTTATCTCGTTCATTTATTTTGCTCTCAGGCTGTGGCATGAAGGTGGCAGAATACTCATTAACAAGTCTGAAACTTTGAAGTATTCCAGTAGTTAGATCTGTGAGCCATTTGGGCTTTTTTACACTCTTGAATGTAAGTTACCTTGATCAACTGATAAAAAAGAAAGTTTTGTGAAAGTGAAACCAAAGCCTTGACCCACAGCTCTGGCTGTGCTTTATTCTTTCTTCTCAGTCCTGAAGCTGCAGTGAAGGCCTGCTGGCTGGATAGGGAAGCCAGTGTTCAACTTCTGTGTCTATATCTTATAGACATATAAATCTTATTATAGTCTTAGTGCTTATGCCACTGTTATCCTGGTAATGTCTGCAAAAGGTTAGGGTGGGAGGGGAAGATGCAGCATCATAAGTCCTTCTCCATGGAAGACCTTACAAAAATGTTACAGGTGCTCTAACATCTTCCTTACTGATTGGAAAACATGGTATCAGCAACAACTTAATTCTGAATGCTGCGACTTTTCAGATACTAAGAACAGCTTTTTCTGGGTTTGACCTCTGTTTAAACTCACATTACAACTTCTGTTGTACTTTTATCCCATGCAGGTTTTCCACTGCTTAAATGAAATTCTGGATCTTTGTCATAGCTTTTGTTCTCTGGTCAGTCAGAATCTGGGCCCACTGGATGAACGGGGAGCTGCACAACTCAGTATTTTGGTGAAGGTGAATCTATAGTTATCTGGACCTGTTCTTCTCCCATGCAAACATTTGCCTAAGTAGTCATATTGGCTTTAACAACTGTAGAACAGGACTGAGTTTAAGCTGAAACCTTCTATATGAGTACTTGCAATGATTTTAATTCATCAACGCTTAATTATACACAGAAAAAAATACACAGAAATTAACCTATTGGAATAGAAAAGGAGGTGGTTATCAGTTGGTGATTCTGCTCCTCCTTTTGGATACCTATCTGCTAATAATTACTGCGGCTGACAGCTTACCTTATATTGGAACACAAGCATCAATTCTCTTACAGTGATACCTTTCTTCAGGATGTTAAAGGGTTGTTTAAGCAGGAACAGAAAGGAAAAGCTTGTTTTCTTTCTTGAGAGTGCCCGCCCAGAACTGACTTCTTCTCATTTGTAGGGATTCAGTCGACAGTCATCACTTCTCTTCAAGATTCTCTCTAGTGTTCGGAACCATCAGATAAACTCTGACTTAGCTCAACTGCTGCTACGCTTGGATTATAACAAATACTACACCCAGGCTGGAGGAACCTTAGGCAGGTACGAATATCTTCATGGTTGTCTGTGGCATTATCCTGCGGTACTTGAAGTACAAAGTGATCTAAATGATCATAAGTAGTTTTTATTAATTGTGGAAGCCAAAATAATGAAGAGCAAAGTGTTGATAAACACTATGACAGAGAAGTAACAAACCAGCATGAGTTAACTTTTGGGTTTTTTCTGCTTTCTCCCCATCAAGTTTGTTTTAGCATGAAGTTGAACTAGTTGCTAGTTCATACAGGTTGAAAAATGCTGATGTGGGTTGATAGAGTTCCTTTCAGCATGTATTTTTAATATCTACCCTTCTCTTCCAGTTTTGGTGTTTAAGCACCAAGACCTTTTCTTCAGGCCGTGACCAATGCCATGTTAAGCAGTGGAGACTGTGCCCTTGGAGAGCTTGCACTGAACTGAGTGTTAATTTGTGGCTGGCTCTTGCTGGTGAAACCCTGTTTCAGAAGGAGTTGGCAGGAATTGCCACTAACTGTGAGGCTGCCCTGTGACTGCAGAAAGCCACTCCGTGTTTTCCAAGCTAGTAAAAACATGCTTTCTACAGCCCTGCATGTATGTATAAATGTTTCTAGGGAGGCAGTCTGTACCTCTTAAGAAAGTGAAAAAGCAACAAGAATTACAATGCCTTGACTCTTCAGCTGGTCTATGATCTTTTGCAAGCTGGAGTATGGGAGAAGGGGTCTATTGTTCTTGACTTCTGAATAGAGCCATAGCTTCATTCATAGTTCCACTGCTTTACAGTACACAATGTCTGCTAATAAAATACAGACTTGCAGGTAAATGAAACAACTGCACTAAAAGCCTGAGGGAAAGGGGGAGGAGAGAAGGATTTTAGGAATCTCTTCTCATACAGTGCATTGTTCTAGCATATCTGTATAGGTAAAGGAGCCACTAGTGGTGTCACATGCTTTCTCTATAAAACATAATACGTTTTGTGTGCTAACGTTATGCCCATTAAGACCGAAGTAGGAGCTTTGCCCTGTTCAAAACACAAACCTCCCTCTGCTGGCATAAAAGTGCTAGAACTAAAATTGGGGAGAAACACGCAGAATGCCAGCTCTAAATGCTACTAGCAACTGTCCTACTGAACCAAATAAAACCATCTTGTCACGCAGTTATGAAGAATCTTGTCAGTGTCTGCATCCAGGTGCAAAGGGCTTAGAGTGGCACAGCGTTCTGTTCCATGAAAAGCAGTATTTGGCAGGAACTTCTTGCATGTTACCAAGATTTCCTAGTTTTGCTAGAACAGACTATCTTGCAGTAAAAGTCCAGTTGGATGAATGGCAGAAGAGAGCCCTCCAGTCTGTCACTGGGGTGTAGTATCAGCTTTCCTAGTTTGAACACAGAGGCTACCAGGAAACCACCCTTGCCCTCAAGGTGTTGGTATTTTCACACTATCTAAAGCTGCAGCTCTTGAGAAAGTTATGTGTGCCTGAGGGGAAAAAGGATGCTTTATGCACTCTCAGATACAGTAACAGCCAGCCAAATAGAATGCCTGTCATCTTCAGTACACTACAGCTGCTTGTGGCTTGACTGTGCCTGATGCAGAGTTTAAAACCCTGTGACTGTGGGAAAAAAGTTACTTAGAAAACTAAGAAAGGGTTAAGTTTGGATGTGGGATTTACAGACCAACACAGTCAGAAGGTGACTGAGCTAGGAAATGATAAAGTAAAAAAAACACCTCAAGAAAAACTTACATTTTTGAAGCAGGGGACTGAAGACTCTGAAGGAGGCTGGATGGAGGCCTGGGTAAACATAAAAGGTTGTAAAAAGTGAAGAACTGTTGAACTCTGCTTTTATCTCTATGCAGGTTGACCATTAAGATAAAGTACCTGGCTGTGAATGCAGCAGCTTAGTAGACTTACTCCATTACCATATAAACAAAGCTACTCAGCACTTACTCTTACACCTCACTCTCCCAGCAGTTCAGTTGTCCTAGGTCCCTGTGTCTGCATCTCTTCTTAGGTAGTGCCAGTCTGCACTAAGGCAGGTCAATACCTATAGAGTCACAACAGTGAAAACACAAAAAAAAGAGAGGTAGCCAAAACAAAATACCCCTTTGTCCTAGAAGTTCTCACCAGGCACTCAGAATCAAAGAATAATAGGGTTGGAAAGATCTTAAGATCATCTAGTTCCAACCCCCTGCCATGTGCAGGGATGCCTCACACTAGACCATCTCTCCCAAGACTGTCTGACCTGGCCTTGAACAATGCCAGGGATGGAGCAAGTTGCAACTTCAGCAACATGTTGCTGAAATTAAAAATACCAGCAGCAAAGTGGAGGAGTACACATCGTGCTGTTCTTCCAAGAAACAAGTGCTGCTGCCCTGAACTTGGTCATAAGGTATTTACTTCTTTAAATACAGGCTGCCAGTTAAGAACATCCCTGTCCCTTCCTTTATAATTGATTTTGTATTAGCCTTTACTGGAAGCAGAGTATTAGAGCTATTCAGCTCAGAGAAATGTAAGCATTTCTTTGCCCTCCTTTGGAAGCACAGTCCTGGAATAAGTTTAGATAAATGAGGAGTCCCAGCAGCTACCACAAGAGATTGAACATTTATTTAATCATAAAAGTCCAGCAGATAAAACTATATACAGTAATCCATGCACACTGTCCAATTACACAAACATTTAAAACCTGATTAAAACACAGTCTGCACAACAGTGGTTCAGCAAAGCAAAGTTTTTGTTTAGTGGGGGGCATAGTCATGTTTATATTTTGGATGTTTGTTGTAGCCTACTCTCTCCCCAGCAATAAGGCTCTGGATCACCCACTCTTGGGAGACAACAGGCAGCCGTAAAGCTTCAGCACACTTCAAGACACCAGCTGGGCAGGAAAAATCAGTCACCACCACATCATAAACACCCAAAGGAGTATCTGCACAGGAAGAAAGACAGAGATCTGTGAGGAAAAACAAAGGATCTTTGCTGCAGGAGATCAGTTTTACCCCTGTGAAGCTCTTCTGTGTCCTCTCATTCTTAGCCAGGAAATTCTGTTTTGTAAAAGTTAAGACATGCTCTACTTGTACATTCTACATTGCACCTTTCAAGTAAAAGATTCCCTCTAGTCCAGATAGAAATTGTAACAGAAAACCAGTAGCCAACATGACAGGCAGGACTAGATATCACGAGTCCTGACCTCACGCTGTGAGTACTAAGGCCTACCTCCCATATGGAGATGGAGAGACAGCTGAAGTCAGAGGGACGAGGAAGCACAATTCTAGTGACCTACAGAAGGTCCAGGAGCAACCCTTGCCTCTTTTCCCCTTTCAACATAGGGCTGGAAGCTAAGGCTTATGTCCTGAATTGTTGCACCATCTCCTTCTCTGGAAGGTAGGTCTTCTAGATGTCACCTCCTAAATTATATTCAAGCAGAGAGCTAACATCTGCACTTTGCCTTCCTTTATGCTTAAAGAAGGCCTTGTAAACCATTCCAAATGGTTTTAGACCATATTAGAGACATGGGATGGGATCCCATGGCATGGGATTCCTGACTTCTAGGCCCAAGACACTGGCTAATGAGTACCTTTGTTGTGAGCATTTGAGTAATGCTGTTTAACAGATGCTGCTCCCCCTGTCATGAGAATTTCAGACCACAAATCCAGGAAGTTCTGCTGCTGGTCTGACACCAGGAGAACCTTCAGGTTATGGAACGGGTTTTCTCGTGGATGCCTGCAGAGTAAAGAAGAGATTGACAGATTGCTAATAATATCCAGTAGCCTGAGACTTTATTTGAGGACCACTGTCTAATTCTTCTAGTTATCTGACTGGCTCCCATATGAACATGGAAATTCTCTGAATATGGGAATTCTTTGGGTATCTTGCATACAATGACCTGCTCTCTTACCACCTCCCTCCTGAAATACTTGGAACAACTATCCTCTGTTTATGGATAGTAAAACAGTAGACAATATTGGTGGTGTGTGTGTGCAGCAGCCTAAATCCAAAATTAGATTAAGCTCCTCCTTATTCCTGAACCACTTTTATGTGCATACCCAAAATGCCTCTGCTTTGACAGGGCTGAGTAGGCTGGCTTCGGTCTTCTGCCCAAAAGTTCACAGAGATTTACAAATTGCTTTTGTCCACCCTTCACTTTGCCTAAAGAGTCTGACCTGACAACTGTTCTCTCAGAACAGACCTACTAGATTATAGAAAATGCAGAAGCTGGCTTCAAAACGTACCAATGAAATTGCAGTAGTATTGCTCCCTTTTATCCATTTCTGAGCAATTAGTCAGCCAAGTGTGTGGAAAGCCTGGCCTGAATTTTGCCTTCCTCATGAGGGGACTGACATTTTTTCTTACTTCCCAGGAGACTTTTTTGTAATTATGGCAGACAAATGTACCTTGGCATTAGAGGTCACTGTAAATCCAAGGAAAGAAATGGAAGTGCTGTTCCTACATGAACGGAAGGCATGGGGAACAGTACTAGGACCATCTTCAGTACTCTCTGATTAAATCCTCAGTCTGTGCACTCAGATCATGGTTATTTGGCACTTACCATTCCAGCAATTTTTGCTCCTGGAGGCTATAACCAGCTGGCAAAAGGTAATTCCGGTAATTCTGAAGCTGGTTAGCATGACAGCTGTCATGGACCCAGATATGAGACACACAAGGGATCCCTCTGGCAAGGCACAACAAGTATTTCCGAGTTCGACAATGCTGATCCGCAATTAAAAGACACTGATATGCTGCGTTGCACTTCAGGGGAGATAGATAGATAGAAAGACACGTCAGCAGGAGACAATGCTTGCAAAAAAACCCAGATGTCATCCTGCTGCTAAACATTTCAAAAGACAACAAGTAAACCCAATTTTCAGAGCCATATTATATGGAAGGTGTATTAGATAAAGAGATTCTGAAATCAGGAGTACCCCTAGTAGTCACCTGTTCCAAGCTGTGCAGTTCATAGGCAAAAACTCTGCCTAGTAGTTTTGCTATCATAATTATGTCTTCCAGGTCAGAAGATTCACTGTTTAGTCTGAGACTCAGTAAGTCACTAGAGAAGACTTTGCATCCTCAGGCAAGATGCTCCAAAATCAATTTACCCTTTCTGTTAAAAATCTAAATTTAAAGTAAACGTGACAGTAAATGACATTACTTGTCCAAGTAGATCTGGTAAGTGAAGAATGAAGAGCCCTACCTCTAAGTATTCCGAGGCACAGACCTGTGGTACTGCATCCATCTGGAGTACTGCATCCACTCCTGTGTTCCACACAGTACAACAGAAACAAGACATACAGGAGCAGGCCCAGCCAAGGGCCGTTAAGATATCTAGGCACTGGAGCATCTGACATACAAGAAGCAGCTGAGAGAGGTGAGCTATTTAAGCTCAAGAAAGGAAGGCTTGGGTGGTCTTATCAATGCATATTCATGACTCATAGGAGGATGTACAAAAGATGAAGCCACACTCTTCTTGGTGTTACCCACTAAAAGGACAAGATGCAACAGGTACAAATTTAAATGCAGGAGATTCCTTCTGGTTTTGAAGGGTTTTTTGGTTGTTTGTTTTTGTTTTTTTTAATTGGGGATGGTCAAACACGGGATGAATCTGCCCAGAGAGGCTGTGGAGTTTCCATCCCTGAGGACGCTCAAAATCCACTGGACAAGGACCTAAGCAATCTGCTCTACTTGATCTTACTTTCAACAGGGGGGTTGGACAAGATGAGCTGTCAGAATTTCATCCAATCTCAACTATTCTGTGACTACTGTTCTAGATCAGTAAGTGAACCCTTACCTGGGTTTCATTGAAGTCTTCCAGAATATAACCAGCTCCTGCTCGCAGCTGCTGTGCTATGTAATGTTTGTCATATGGAGTTATCTCTAAAAACTCTACAGCAGAAACAGAAAGTTAAATTTTTAGCTGTCATCTATCTGCTTATGTCCACATACTCCTCAGTCCATTAAGCCTCATCCACTCCAGTGAGGGAGCCCAGCCTTCCTCCCAAGAATAAAGAAAACCCTTTGAACAGTAAAATAAGAAAAAAAAAACCAACCCTGCCACCCCCCCTAAAAAAACCAAACAAACAAACAAACAAAAAAAAAAAACAACAACAAACCAAGGGCAAAAAAAAGCCAGTTGTCAGATAAGCCCTGCACTGGCAGCAAGCACCCAGGCTGCTGCCTTCATACTGCAGTTCACTGCATGAAACATGACCCTAGCAAAGGCAAAATGGAGCAAACCATTCATGCTTTGCAGTCCTGTGTTTCTCAGCACTATCCTGTATCTCTCAAAACCTTCCTTCTCATGTTATACTGACACTGCTGATCTCACTAATTTTCACATCTGTCTTAACTTGCTGAACAGCCCTAGGATCATCACCAAGGTTTGCCACATTTCAGGCTGTAAATTCTCTAAAACAAAGATTGAATCTTAGGTTCTTTCTACAAAGGATTAAAGAACAAAAGGGTAAAACAAGCACTCACACAAATGCCTGATCAGAGATCATCCAGTGTTTTTCCTAAAGCCATAGCATTCCACTTGGAAATGCAATGGATAAGATTAGCCTCACCTTCTTCCTCCTCGCTACTCCCTGCAGGACCACCTGATGGCTTCTGATGATTGACCAATTTGTCACTGGGTGTTGCCATGGTGAGGAGAAAGGCATATCCCAAAAACAGAGTCTTATTATGGGGCAAGGGTCCATGATGGTCCTCCAGTACTGGGGGATCTACAGCATCTACACCTTCACAGGTGCTTACAGATTCTCCAGTTCGCACAGCCCCTGCAGCGAGACAGAAGCACCATGAGTCTCAAAAGTCAGGTTCAGCACAAAGACCCTGGGTAAGATTTGGAATATGTTCAAGTTCAGTTATTTTACTGGATGAGACAGAGGGAGGCAGGATTGGTAGGACAGGTAGAGATCTTTTACCCTTCTGGTTGCAAAGAATCTTCAGATCACAACCTGAATGACTAAATTGACAATGTTTTCCAGTCTATCACTATCCTGAAAAAACACCTATTGCTATGAAGGGTTCCTTTAACAGCAAGGCATTTCAGGACTGACTAAACAGGTAACAAATATGAAAGGGGAAAGGCAAATCACAACATTCAAGTCAGATCATTTCTAAAAGGCAGAACTGAAAATATGGCAGGAAAATACTCAGACTGTGCTAAAAATAATCTCTGCTGAATGCATCCAGGGAGAATCAGTCTCAAATCCTGCAGGGCAAACAGGCAATCTTTTTGTTTAAGGGAAGTGGAAAGATCAGTTACAGAAAAAACAGGGAGGGAAAAAATAGCTGAATGCAAATTTAAAAGCAGAAAATAAGATTCTCACCAAGCTTTATCACTGCTGACTTGCGGCCACGTTTAGCTGGGGATCTCTCATCTTCAGAAGCAACAAGTTTCCTTTTCCCAGACAGTGTGCCTGGTTGGATGCGTGGACTCTCCTGCACTTTACGAGTGGGAGTCGTGCTGCTGCTGGAAGTGCTGGGAGAACCAAGGTTACTACGTCGCTTCCGCTTCCCCTCCACAAGATTATCTGTGATACAGAACACAGAGATCGGTCACTGCCTGTCACATAAACTCCATGAGCTTTCACCTACCTATCTGTACAGAGGTGGCTAAACTCCACAGTACCTAGAAAGTACACACTACCACCCTCTGACAGGGAAGAGCAAGACAAAAGGTACCTCACTTGCGTATCTCTCTTGTCAAGCCCCATAACCCTGCCTGTCTGTCTCTTTTCCTTTCAGTACTGCTGGAGAGTTTGTATCACAGCAGCTATCCATCAAGTGTAAATGAGTTAACCATCACTGTCCTAGATGAAGGCCACTCTCCAAAAGCCAGTTAATACCAGTAAGTCTCTGAGCAAGATGCAAAACAATAAAAGTATCTCAGACATGCCATTAAGAAGTACCCAGGAAGATTTAAACATTGGTAATGCAGGGTAGGAACTAGAAGCGTCTCAAAGGCACAAGACGCAGAATAACAGCTCAGCCAGCAGCTGAATAGCACCTCCCCTTACCAAGACTGATGTCAGCTGCTTTGTTCAGGGGGGTGACAGGTTCATAAGGTCCTAGTCCAAACTGTTCCCGTAGCTTATTTCCTTGTTCCAGAGACAGGATAACAGCCATTCGTTTGTACCACTTTCTCTGGCCTTCCTTTTCAATGCAATAGTATAGCTCTCCAGACTCCTTCCGATGTCCCTTCACCACACCTGACAAGACAGCAAGTAACACCAGTTAACCAACTATCCCCAGGCTTTGCATCCTCCTGGACAAGCATCCATTTCCCATTGCATCCAGCAACTCAGAAAACCCAAGGATGGAGGTCAAGCATTGTTCTTACCTGCACTAAAGTACTCATCCTCTGACAATGCAGTCACCTCAGTCTCCAGTGGGATAGGATCACAGAGTAAAATATCTTTTCCTAACACATCACATTCGTATCCATCATCAAAGAGCAGCTTGTACTTTCCTGCCCCAACATCTTGGGTAATCATTCCAGAATAGAAGTACCCATTCGAGGACCACTTTGCTACCACCCTGAGTCCCACAAAGCTGCTCCCAGGCGATGAGTCTGTGCAGTCCGAAGGACCAGTCACCACTTGTAACGGGATTTCTGGAGAATTACTTCGACGTAAGGCACAGAAGCCAGAAGTGTTGGGTTTCTCCCCTCCATCTGGCAGTTGAACTGAATGAGTAAATGATTTGTCCTCAGGCGATGCTGTAGTTGACAGATCCTCCGTACCTGGCAGTCCAGCTAAATCTCTGTAGAAAAGAGAAAAGCAGTCCCATAAGGAAAGAAGAGAAAAGCACTCCCAGAAAGATCAGGAAAAACAGTTACTAAATAAAAAATACTTGGGCAAGATGCTTGCATCTGCTACATGCTATCACAAAAACTAGCTCTTGAAACATTCAGCACTCCTTCTGACACATTAAGTCACCAGCTCCCCATTCTCTTCCTTGGCAATAAATTAATGTTGTTATCGCCTTTTTCCAGGGTACCTTGTTCCTGTTGTTCGAGATGGTGGGCGGCCTCTTCTTCCTCGCCCGCGAGGTGTCACGGGTGCTTTACCACCCTGACGAGTGCCAGGCATAGATTCCTCCTCTTCCTCACAAGGTAGTGCTCCTGTCTGGCTAACTCTGAGTGAAGATGCTGGCTGACCAGCTCCTTTCCTAGGGCTAGAGAATTTATAAGTTAACTGCTCTGCAGAAAGAAGCCAGCTCATTAGGATCCTCCCATTTTCTCTTATCTTACAACTGGTCAAGAAGCTTGCCTCATTATTGCTAAATTGGCAAGACTTTAGGCAAAGCAATGTTTCACAGGGAAACAAACTGCTCCTTTAGGAAGAACACATGTGAAAGTAAAGACTATCTCCTTACTTCCACTAATCAAGGCAGATCCTTCCCAGGAAAGTCCTGGTTTAGGGTCTATCCTATTTCACATTCCCCCCAAGCCAGCTGTTCACTTCTGTAAAATATCTGTTCTTCCTTCCCAAGGCTCTGCACATACCTTAATTTTCCTAAGACACCCCTGCCAATGGGTAAAGCAAACTCTCCAGTTCCTGTCCCACACACTTTCCCTTTGGCAGCTCCAGTTCCTCGCCCTGAGCTGCTACTGCTGCTGTGTGTGGCAGAGTGACCACTGCTTGCTCCACTGGATGTACGGTGGAGGCTTGAAGCCTTAGATGAGAAAGAGCTGACATCACCAAGGTCTCCTGAGGTCAGTGATGAGCCCACTGCAGTTCTAGAGGAGGATGCATCAGTCTCACACTCCTGGCACTCCACTACAGGCTCTTCAGTTTCCTTAAGAAAAAAAAAAAACCCAAGGAGGTTCATCAGAAGTGACACACTTGCTGTAACAGAAGCTCTACAATCATGCGGCAAAAGCCGACAAGTGGAGACCACGTTCATGAAACTGAAGCTAGCCATGCAGATTTGAGTCTGAACTGATCAATGGTAGACAGTGTGTGTCTCACTATAGGCCTGTAGCTGCTGGATATAAAGAAGTAGGAAATCAGTCAACATGACAGAGCTTGGTTGATATCAAACTAGTCCGGCTTTGAATAATTCCCACCCTGCAAGAGTGTGAGAGTGCAATGTACATAAGACAGCAGCAGCCTTTCATAACTAATAATCGAAGATCAGTTGCAGATCAAGCTGGTCACTTGCAGCCATTGAAGTTTTATGGAAATAAAAACACGTATCTACAAAAGAGTGATATCAAATGTTGGCAGGTAAGTTGGAAATGGTTACATGATTGTGATTCCACAACCTATGTAAGCAAATTTCAGGAAACTTAATTCTTTATTTTAATGTTACAATAAGTAACTTAATGTGTAGTATTAGGTATGAAAGTATAATCTTTTCACTAAATTGATTTATCCTCTTCTGTCATTACTCACTGTAACAACACATGATTCATGTTATCCATCTTTATAGCAGGACACCGGTAACATTTTCTTTTTAGCAGGCTAGTGTGATTACTGTGCACATCACATCAGCATTTGTCAGCTATCTTTAGAGATTCCATAAAGATTTGCCAATTAATGAATGGGCATACACCAACAACACAAGTGCACTAACAAAAGGCTTGTATATCTTTTGGATTTAAGTTGCTTTTTATAGACCTCTTACACAATCTGATCCACAGGACTCAAAAGTGCAGTTAGAAAGGACATTGAGCTGCAAAACAGGCTAAACTACCCTATGTAGTTCAATTTTACAGGCAGAAGTGATTTTGCTTACTAACAGAATTTCTGCTCATTCTGAAATATCTCTATTCTGACAAAACCTCAAGAATTTTAGAACAGCTGGATTCACATAGTAAAGTCTTTTGTTCAGTTCCTTCAGAAGAAAAAAGACTCAGTGTATCTTCAGAAAACAGTAATGGGCATGAAATACACGAGCAACAAACACACAGCTTTAGCCATGCACTAAATGTTCTTCATGAGCAAACATGGACAAGTTTGTCATCACTGCTGACTCGTCAGCGCTGACTCGTTTGCTCATTTTCTGCAGCCACAACACATTCTTATTTTAATTATTTTTTCAGTTAACAAAACATTACACTTAGTCTTGAAAACAGGAACTTACCTCAACTACCTTTCGTTCCACCTCTGCGCCATTTATGTAGTAAACATCAGTTATAACCCGCGTTACAACAGTGCGTACTTCTCGAATAGTTCGCATGTGGCGATGCTGCAATCGGCCTTTGGGCGGATGAAGAAGATTGAACTCCTCCTCTCCCTGTAATAAACAGAACAAATAAAAAAAACAACCAAAACCAGACCACAATAAGAAGCCCATAATTTCTGGGTAGAACTATCTCTGCAATGCAGTTTCTTCATACCATATTCAAGTACAGAGATATAGAACCTTTTGGCATCTTGTTACAAATTAGATGCAATAACACAAGAAACCCCAAACAAGGGAGAACTGAACACATTTTCCTGACTTGCTGATGGATAGAGGAAGGGAATCAAAGCAACCCAAGGAGGAAACAGAAAGCCTGCTTAGCATGGCTTCTGATACTTTTTCTTTCAGCGGTTTCTCAGACATATCACATTGATGTTGCACTGCGTACTTATGGCCCTGTTGATCTCCTGTTTCCAAGAGGATGCACTATTCTTAACTCAAGTTTAGAGATTTATTTTTTTTTATAGTCTTTGTGTTCACAAGAAAATATACTCTGCAGTTCTAACTGCAAAGCAGGGTTCTTTTGGGAACGCACTACTTTCTGAAGTACTAATTTAAAGTTATTTCTTGTTAGAACGTTTCTCTGGAGGAGCTCTCCCCTTGTGTGTTTATCCACTGACACTGGATGGAGTGGGAGAGCAAGCTGTCCAAAGTTGGCTGGTGCAAAACAGAAAGCATCAAACCTTTCATTCAAAATTTCTTGCAACTCCCATCTCCATCCAACAAAAAGTGACCATTTTCTTTACAGTGTTAACTACATCTGGACACAACACCCATCCCCCTAAAAAAACAATCAACCAATCAAAACTTGTCATATTTTTCCAGAAAATCAATATGGAGACATTTACTTCCCAGACTTACGCTGCCCACTGAATATTGCCAGCTTAGCAGTTGTGTACAGCTGATGCAAGAAAGCTTGCAACATTAACATTTTAAAGTGGTCTTTTGGATTTTTTCAACAGAGAACCTACTCTCAGTGAATTTACCGGCTGAAGGAATATTTAACTTTTCTAAAGCAGTAAAATTAAATACAGGCAGCCTTCATCCCACCTGACTGTGCAGAGAGTCCGTGTCCTCTCCAGAGGCATTCAGAATCTTTTCCCCACTCTCCTCAGTTTGCACATTTGCATCTCGTCGCCCAGGTCTTTGCCCAGACATACTGGTTCCCACTTCCACCTGCCTATAGATTTCTTCCGATGTCTGCGTTGCTGTTGTAACGGTTGTTGGGGTAACAAGACAGTCTGCCGTAGTCTGATTCCCTTTATTCCTGGTGTTTGCCCACCTCTCTTGGCTTTTATCAGTTTTAACAGTTTTACTTGGTTTCTTCTGCATCCTCCTCTCTTCTTCTGTCTCAGTGCTTACAATACCAGTCTCCACAGATTCTCCACCCTCTGCATCAGAAGGCTGTTGAGTGCAGCCCTGCTGCATCCTCTGAGGAATTCGGATCTGTCCAGCACTCTCACCACCTTTGTGTTGCTGGTACTGCCAATCACTTGGATTGTTTTGTAATTCAGCATCTTCTTGAGTGCCAGGAAAACTGAACAGATTCCCCCTGCAAACCAGTCATACACAGACCAAAATGATGATTGAAAAAAGACAACCAATTTGATGTCACTCTAAAAAAATTAAAAAATACTCTAAACACTACCAAAGCCCACAGTGCCCTGGCAGTCACTCAACTACTTCTTAAGATTGCACAGAACTCAAGGAGTCTCAAATTATAAAATAACCTTTCAATATCTCTCAAGTGATTCACATAGCAGCAAGAAGAATGGCTGACACCTGTAGAGAATTAGGTGCTTTTCCAAACACTAATAAAGCAATCTATATTCCACACTTCAGGCACAAACTATACAGCATGCTTCTGGGAGTCATGCCATCTTGAAGTTGCTACAGTCTGCTTCAGCACATCATTGGCTTGAAACTGGTAATTACACCTAGCAGGAAGAGGCAGGAGCATAAACAAAAATGCCATCTAATGTTTTCATTAGAATTTGTGTGCCCTATGTAGTGTTATCAAGTACTATATGGAATGGTCTTCAGTATAACTGTTCAATGCTCTTGAGATAAAGGTTACTCCTTCTCTGTTGACCAAGATCTTAAAAAAAAAAAAAGAAAAAAAAAATGAAAAAATGGAATAGATGGAATGGAAAAAAAAAAAGATAGAATTCTATCAAAAGATAGAATGGAAAACACTGAAGAAGCAGATTTCTACAGCTGGTCCTCCAGCCAGCACCCTTATCACCATAAGATATGCAGCAATAAAGTGCTTTTCAAAGCAACTGGAAACAGCAAAACTTGATGGACTTCTAAGGGAGACAATAGCAGGAACAGTAACAAACACCATAGGTCAGGAGATCTTGGAACAAAAGAAAGAAAAGGCTTTTAAACAGCTCTAAATATGATTTCAGTTCTCTCAAGCCCCAGACTTTCCTGAAGCATATTAGCCAGCTGTAATCACCATGCTGCTCAGTCAAAAGGGCCTGATTACTATTTGAGATACAAACACAGTACTTATTATACTTACCCTGGTGTTCCCAACCTCCTAAGTCACCCAAAGACAATGACTTAGTGCAATTTCTTTAATATAGAAAATGCACTTGTGCATATAAATCCAGCCAGGACTGGCAGGCAAAGACTGTGAAGAGTTACCTAAACGGAGAAGTGGAAAAACCATGACCTCTGGCCTCATCCTCTCGACGAACTTCACAGACACGACTAAACACAGATGATGTTTTCTGGGAGCTAGCAGTGCAGATTTAAAACAGACAGAAAAAAAAAACCAAACAAACAAAAACAAATAATCAGGGAGTGAGAAAATCCCTTATACAGCAAAATGAGAGTTCTCTAACCCCTTGGGAAAGCGACAACTGGTAGTGAGCTTGTTGACTTATAGAACCATAGAATGCACAAGATGGTAGGTCTCAAAAGGTCAAGCTGCAATTGTATAAGCACTTCTGTCACTTCTGCAGACACCTTAACAGCCAAGACCAGTGTTATCAATTCCCGAAAACGCAGTGTGTAGAACTGCAGCGCCATCAGGAGTTTCACCATCTACTATCTTTGTACCCACCAGGGGACGTAGACCATTTATGGCTTACTCTCAGGATTTTCACAACACTGCAGAAATATTGAGAATGACAGTCATATATAAGATGTAGAGACCAAGTTCAATCTATACCTAATAAAGACAACCCATCCACAAACAGCAAGGAATGACAGCCACATCCTCAGCACTGAGGCATGACTAATGTCCAGCATGCAACCTTGTGAGGAGATATACTGAGTTTATTTCAAAGTTTTCTCACTGCTTCAAACCAATGTACAGGTCACTATCTTCTGACTCAGATTCTAATTAGCACTTACAAACTATACACCCCAAAAGCTAAAATCAAGCAATGCTAGGCATTAAATGTGAGATAAGATAGATATGTACAAATCAAAAGACCAAGGGAGTAACTTCTGTTTTGGGCAACATGTTAAACTGTGATTTCAGTTTATCAGTTATGTTTTTAGCAGCTTCGTATCAACTCCTCAGAGATCCTTTGCAGAAAATTGCAGGAAATAAAGCAGAAAACCATGTATTTGAAATTTAAGAGGTACATAGGGCAGACTTGCATTCCAGACAGCCCAAAATCTGAATTTCTGCTTTGGCTACAATCAGGAGGCAAAATGCTGACATTAGTAGGAAGCACAAAGACTGTAGTGAAAGAGCAGGTGGGCACTCGCTTTGGTACTCACTTTGCCCATGTACTTCAAACCTACTGCAAGAGCTGAAGAGTTAATGGCACAGCTACTGCTCAAAGCGTCCCTGCTTCTGTGCCTCTTGTTAATTTTTTTTCTCCCTGCTGCTGGCCATGAGTGGAAAAAGGACCTACCCAGACCTTCATATTAACTCTGCACAGCAACAACCACAGTTACCTGGCAGCAGCCCCAGCAGCAACAGAGGCTCCATTTTTCCTGTCACTGGCTGCAGGCTCTGAAACAAGAAGGAAGGGAAGGATGATTTTGGTGTCAGCTGAATATACTCTCCTGCTCCTTTCCAGCCTTTTATACCCAGCAAAGAGAGAGGTTGAGTAACACTGGACAAAGAGGGCCCAGGCCTCCCTGCCCAACTTCTCACCATACACCTGACTTTCTACAAGTTTTAGACTATTAGACTGAATGTCACTGGTCTGATCAAAATGATAACTTTTTTGTCCAGACTGTACTTTTAGAATTTACTCCCTCCCAATATAATTGAACTCCAGTTCCTATCCTGTGACATTGCCACTATACATCACAATTTTTAGTCTGCTGAAAATACCTTTCCTCACAACAGAGGCCTCTCCTCTCACTCCATCCTTGCTTAGAGCATTGCAGAAACAGAGAAACAAATTTAAGTGACACTGCCCAAAAAGAAAAATGAAAAAAATTATAGACACTCAGAGACTGTTTTGGGGAATGCCATAAAGCAGTTTTGCGTTAAGGCTGAGATTAGTAGGACAGTATGTTTCAAGGTGTTATCCTCTTACTTTCCAAGCTGAATGGCAGGGACTCCTCGCTCCCATCATTCACAGGCGTAACAAGGTTCATTCGCAGTGAGAGTTTTGCATCAGCCTTAGGAACCACACAAGAATCTCCTTTGTCACACATTTCTGACACATCTGTTGATACCACTGCACTTTCCACAGTGACGTTGTTGGTCCCCTCTGCTGTAACATCACTAGTTGCCATAGTGCTGTCTGGGCAACTATCATCCACTGCAAACAGGAAAACCAAAAAACAAGTAAACCAAAAAGCAGCTACTGTCATTCACACTGATGGGATTCAGGTCCTAGTTCTATTTTGAAGATGCTTCACTGCATGCATCAGCAGTTGTGCAGTAGTGGGAATTTCTATCTAGAGTTCATAAGCGTGAAAGTTCTGTAACACAGGTGTCATCCGTAGCATGGAAAGGATACTATTACCCAAGTACAAATACACATTTCCTTTCATCTAGCAAATGCAGGGTGTTGTTTCATGAACCTAGCAGAGAAAGTCCTGCTGAAAGATGATGAATACTAGGAACAATACTTTAGCCTAAGCTTCTTCACTACTTAGAGGGGTCTTCTGCATTCTTTAATGGAGTTGTATGTGAGAACAAAATGAGTGCAAGAAATACATGTCCTACACCATCCCATATTCAGGGAGCAAACACCTTCGCTAGAGGCCAAGAATGTAACAAGGGAAGTGTGGAAAAGGGATGAGCCTTCCCCAAAAAAGTATGGCTTTTGCCAAGATAGGCTTGAGTTATCCCATCAGATCCTGCATCAAGAATCAAAAGCTTCCAAACAGGTTTTCCCTGCAGAACAGAGCAGGACAGGTCAAACTCACCAATCGGTGTGCTGTGCCTTCTGGGTCCCATTTTAAGCTGGCCAATAAGCGGTGGTGTTACGCTGGTCAAGGGCTGAATGACATCACCCTCCTTTGGCAAAGTAAAATGAAATGGACTTCCTAAAAGACAGTGCATGCCAGGATTAGTAACTGCAGGGGACTACTTTGGTTCAAATACCAAAAGCACAGGTTCATTGTGTTGTGGAAATGGGGAAAAGCATAACCTGGTGCTGCCCTGTACAAAGCTGCCCTCAACAGTTACTGGTTTCAGGACAGCTGCTCTAACTGATCTTCATGTTTGTGTGGAAAATCTCTCTTGGTGAAAACACGGGCTGTAGTCAACTTGGTGCAGCTGTCCCCAGGTGCTAGATGAACATGCTCACGTATATCCTGACATAAACAGACTTTTGCAGAATGCAGCTTTGCTTCAGAAATGTTCAGGATTTTCCACAGAAAAGGGAGATGAGGCCAGAAACGGAAATGAAGGTTAGCACAGGAGTGTATTGGCAGAGCTGTGTGTTGCCCGAATTAGTAATCTGAAACTTATAAAGAATGATGCTTTATTATCAAAAAGCCTTGGATAAAAAGTCAGCAGATACACTCCAGCTAGCCACCTATGGGCCTAAACGTAGCCTAATTAAGGGTTAGAGGATGACAGCAGCAACTTGCCTAGAAAGTAACCTTTAAGAGAAGTAACAGATACTGCAGCTCCATAACTAGCTGCCGGCTGCCACCAGAAGCGCTGGCCCCATCCTCCTGTCCTCTCCAGTACTTCTGCCTCTTGTGCAGTCTCCAACATGAAGGGTCTGCAGGGTCTATTGGGTGAAGTAGCCTATCCCATCAAGGAAACTATGCCTTTCCATCAAGGAAAAATGCTCCCTCCTTCTGCCTCACCCCATGCCACTTATTTGCAAACATTCAACATCATACATCAGTAATTTGCATGCTGCATTCTTTCCAAATTGCATATAAGTACTTAACAAAACAGAATAACACTTCCTTCCCACACTGAGGGCAAAACAGGTTTTCATCATCTTTCTCACTATCCTTCCTTTTCCCTAAAACTGTGCTTGTTCTTTGAATTTCATTCAAGATATTTCTCAAATAATCCAAGTCACAATCTGCAGAACTCCTGAATGTTAAGAAGCATGTATTAAAAACAAACAAAAACCAATACACACCCCCCCAAAAAAAAAAAAAAAAAAAAAAAAAGCCACAAAGCAAACCCCAAACTAAACAGTATTGGAAAATTGTTACTTAAGGACATAAGAACACAAATTCAAGTCCTTAAATTTAAGAGCTAACACTAGGCATTCAGATAACAACTTTTAGTTATAGCCAGATGCAGTGCATCATTCTTCAGTTACACAAGACACTGACTTGATTTACATAACTACCTTGTGGCACATGAAGCCAGAAATACATGACAAAGACATAATCCCCTCTCAAGAAAAAAACAAACCACTGAAAAGCTCTCTATTGTCCATCTGAAAACTTTGAAAGCCATTAGCTGCCACAGGTTTTAAAAATATGATTCAGCAATTGCAACATCCTTGAGATTGACCTAAGGACTTCAGTGTACTTTTGCTGTGGGTGGGTATTTCATAGTGTAATGGTACTCACGCTTTGTGGGTACACCACATACCAAAAGGCCCACTACCATTCCTACAAACAGCTTATGAGTGCCTATCACATCATGACCTATAGCAGATTTCCACTTACCTTAAAAGTGCTTTATTTAAAAACTGCAGCCTTCAGAAACTCCACTAAATTTGGTTGATTCAGCTACCACAATCCCTTCTAGCATACAAATCCCATTTGGCAGGCTAATAACAAATGATCAAAAGAATTTATTAAATGATCAGCCTGCATTTTAAGAAGAGATAATCTAGTTAGCAAACCAACAGCTACTACTGGAGAAAACAAACAAGCTTCACACTCACGGAACCTGAAAAAATGTGTATGCTTTAAAGTTTAATTGCTGTCACATAGCTGTATCAACTGTTGTAACAATGACAAAAGTGAATTCTCTCTACAAACTTTTCTTATGCCCTTAAGACCATCATCCCTTGTGATGATCCCTTTTATCTTCCAGTGTCAAAAGACTGTGTCTTTTCAGCCCACTTTGTTTCTCTCAAGTTTGCTAATTCTAAGGTATAAAAAATTTAATTTGCTTGGGTGAAACTTTCACAGGGAGAGTTGGAAGTTTCTAGCACAGTGCAGATGGCAACTATAAAAATATTAAGACATTTTATTTAACCTCGTATGCTTAAACTCAATCGTAACTATGTTAACAGAACTGCTTATCTGCTTCTTCTTTATTTTATATTACCAGTAAAGTTAACTTTTTGAATAAGGTTTTATACATACAAAATTGTACACTCTACAAAAAAGATTTCACAGACAACCACAACTTCTATAAGCTCCAGAGTCCTAGAAACAGACTTCAATAAGTAAATCTGTATTCCATATCCCCATGTTCTATCATGTTCTAGACTTTTAGCATTTTTAATAGAGTAACTAAACAGTTAACTTCTTATTCAAGGTAACTTTAAAAACAAAAAGAACCCCCCTCAAACCTCACCATCCAGTTTTTACTCCTACTAGTTAGACTTCTCCAAGATCCTTCTAGTCCTTATCCAAAGTTTATGTTTACTGATGTATGCTTCATAATCTCTTGGTAAGTGATTAGACTACAGTTGGAAATAACTATTATGAGAACAAAGCTGCTTTAAGAGAAGAGGGATGCTTTAAAGCTCTTCGCACCTTGGGTAATGCAGCCCAGCACATGAATGGTTTCTGAGTTCAAGCACACACTGAAACCAGGTCATGGGGAGCTTCTTGTCAGCCAACACCCCAAGTCCTTTTCAGTGCTGCTACATCCAGTCTCCCCCAGCCTGTGTTTGTCCTGAGGACTGCCCCAACCCAGGGGCAGGACCTTGCACTTGGCCTTGTTGAACTCCATGAGGTTTGCACGGTCCCACCTCTCCAGCCTGTGCAGGTCCCTTTGGATCCCATCCCTTACCTCCAGCGTGTCACTGCACCACACAGCTTGGTGTCATCAGCAAACTTGCTGAGGGTGCTCGATCCCACCATCCATGTTGCTGACAAAGACGTTAAAGTGTACAGTCCCAATGCCAACCCCTGAAGAACACCACTCGTCACTGCCCCTGCTCAGACATTGAGCAGTTGAACCCAACTCTGACTACAACCATTCAGCCAATTCCTTATCCACTGAATGGTCAATTTATCAAATCCATGCCTCTCCAGTTTAGAGACAAGGATGCCATGCAGGACAGTGTTAAATGCCTTGCACAAGTCCAGGTTGATGACACAGTCACTATTCCCCTATCCATCCATGCTGTGGCCCCATTATAGAAGGCCATCAAATTTGCCAGGCATGATTTGCTCTTCATGAAGCCATGTTGGCTGTTGCAAATCACCCCCATATTGTCCATGTGCCTTAGCAAACAAACAAACAAAAAAAACCCAGAGACATCACTTCAGCATGTTCATAAACCATAATTTTCTTGATGATGAGAGACTTCTTCAGAAGTATCTGAACAGTGCATTTTTGCCCTTCCATATGCCATTGGAGGAACTTGAATACCAAGCTAGATTGATGCAGTATAACTGTTCTTCTGCCTGTTGTATTATATCAATTCAGAGAGACCATGATTTTCAGTTATCACGAAGACACAATGACCTATTGCAAACCACTGAATAGGGAAGACTGAAGGAAACCCATCCTGACAACAACAAAAAAAAACATGGAAAATGGCAACAGACTAATCTAACATTAATAAAGAAGCTTGTCTTCTTGGTCCACAGAGTATATCAAAGCCTGGTGATTCAGATTTTGTGTACCATCTTCAAAATCTGTCACTGAATCTTCCCTACTGCCCCCAATTTGAAAAATATAGCATGATTCAATTGTACAACTTACAAAAAATATTCAAAGCTTTCCCTAAGTATCATTATTTCCCTATCAGACATATCTAAATACCACAAGAACTTAAATCTGAAATTGATGATGCAACTGTCTTGATTTACAAAACAACTCATCAAATTGCCTCCAGCGTGTTACTTACTTAGCACAGACTACTGTTAGAGAATGCACTAAATTTAAATCACTGCATTTCTGGCCAGCTGAAACACTCTGCTTTCACACTTAAGAACAAAGCAGTTTGTTAGAACATTCTGAAAGAGATGGTCACTAGTTATTGGATGTCAAAGAACGCAAAACCAAAAAAGACCCCAAACATCTGACTGGTCCTATCACATTCCAAAGAATGGGTGTAAAAGTTACACCAATTAAATTGCTGTGATAGCTGGTATTAATATACTCAACAATACTGACTATTTCACGTGACTACTATTGAGAAAGTGGAGGTTTTATACCTAAACAAAGAAGGTATCAAAACTTTTACATGAATAAACATATACCTGACTCAAAATAAAGTAACTATGGCAGAAGTTGTTCTCAGATGTTAATGATGTTAAATAGCTCTGGTCACGAGGATCCATACTCCCTGTAAATAATCTGAGCTTTATTTTATTTTGAAGTATGTCAACAGATACTTATAGCAAAATCTGAATTGAAATCTGCTTTTGCTGGAAGCTCTTCAAAACTGATGACCTGCATAAGCTTTCAAATCTCTTTTCCACATTTTGCTGTAATCTAACTCCTACAGCTATCAATATTTACCCGTCATTCTTATCTTACAATGTAATACCTTCACCCTATTTTTAGTGTCTAGACTTTCTTCTCAGCAGCCAGTTCCATACTATTAAACGGTTATCTTTCTCAAAGAAAGATTTGTCTCCAAATTTGGTATTAGAAACACATATAAGTATTACACTCAATCCCTTTTCATTCAAGTCTCCATCTAGCACTTCAAAGACATCTCACCTACTGCTGTTCAGACTTAAAGAAGAAAGCTCTTCATCTTGCTCCTTTTTGAAATCTGCCATTTTGACCTTTCCAAACAGGATCACATGTTCCAGAAGTCAGCACGGTTCAAGGTCACAAGAACTGAAGAAAAGGGGAGGGAACCATATAAGAATGAGCTCAAAAGGCTTTCAGGAAGAAACAGCCAAAGCTGCCATAAGTGGCAGAAAGGATCAGTTCATAACTGGAAAAATTAAACAAGTAGTTCAGAAAACAGTAATAAAAAAAATACTGGACTCATGAGACCGATGAGAGAAGTTTGGAAGAAGTTTTGAAGACATGTACAGCTCTCAAAAAAACTCCAAACATAAATTGGCAGAGAAATTAAGAGAGGTGTCCCTCACTGACAAAGAACAGAAAATTATTCAGACCAATTATTAGCTGAGTACATAAAGAGAAAAAGACGACTGAGTATTAGGAAGTGATTTTTTTAAGCAGCACACCTTACACTGATGTCTCAAAAGGAAAAAGTAGAAAACATTACCATTTGAACAAAGCTCTGCAGAACTGACTATAGGGCTATGAACGATACCATGACCTTTGAGTGGTAAGAGAAATTCTATCTAGTCCACAGCTTTACCAGTTCCACAAATCAGAATCACAAAGTGGTCAATCTGAATCTATCAGATGGTTCACAAACATCTTCCCTGCTAGATGTCTCATTTAACTCGAATAGCACTGTGCAATTCTACTGATCTTCCACTATGCTCTAACTGAAGGACTTGGATAATTCACAGAGCATAAACTACCTAGCAAATCAGTGGAAAGAGTTAAATAAACCTTTAATAACATACCAGTGCGTTCAGAGATGTAATGACAAACATCACCTATTGACAACTAATGTTTTCAGACCCTCGACTTTCACAATCACCGTCATCGTAAGAGGGGAAAAACGCTTTCACTCTCTAAATCCTGCCATTTAATGAAAGATTACTTGCATATCAAAAGTGCGTACAACTCAAGACAAAGCTCTAGTAAAACTTTGTTTTCTATTACTTTCTCATTTGAGCACTACAGAACACTATGTTTTAAAATGAAGCCAACTAAGAGGTAAAAGCTCCACAAAACTCAAGATACAGCATCCCTCGTTTCTTGTAAAACAACACAACAGCATGTTAAAGGAATTTCAACACATCATGACAATACCTGCTGAGCCACAGGTATTTCACTCACAGCTTACATGTGAGTGAAACGCCGTTTTATTTTAGAATAATATCAAGATAAGTATTAGCTTCTGGCTCAAAGCTGCTCTATACACCCCAAAAAAGAAAATTCACCTCTGAGGAAAAAAAAAACCAAAACAACAGAACTAAGGAGACCTACAAGAGGGTACGAACAAATGACCACATGGCCCTTTCCCTTCGAGGGCTGGAGGACGCTGCTGCTGCTGCTGGGGGGAGGCGATAAAAATTAGAAAAATCTCAGAGCATTACCAAGGTCACAACATAGTGAGTTTTCAAAGTTGCTCTGCATTTCTGCCACAAACCAGTGAGGCATTGTTAGAACAAGAATTACCATCCCATTCTTGCTTTCAGGGGTGTGAAAGAGGTGAAAAAGGTAAAGGCATGTAATGCATGTAACACAGTAACTTACAGTGCTGCTCTTAAGAGAGGCTGTTGAACATGCATCCAAGATCAGTGCTCCTTGAAAACACTGAGGACTGTACACAGTTGTCCTTGATGTTATTCAAAATATACAACTGTGAACTACTAACCTAAATTCACTTACCACTGGAAGGACTGTGGGATTTAGCAGCTGCCTTCTCTTGTGGCTGCACCTGCTCTTCTTGCTCCAGATTCTTTCTCATAAGTGTGTCCTCTGCATTCTCTGGCACCTGATTCTCTTGCTGAGTCACCAGCAGGTCAACCCCTCTCTCCCGAAGTAGTGGCTGACTCCCCATCATTTGTCCTGATTCTGAACCACCTGGATGTTTCTTGGCACACAACACCATTTGTGATGGAACATCGTACTTTAACTTAGGAAACAAATTGTTGTGCTGTTCCAGTAACTCCCCTACAGAAGGCTTAGATAAAACTTTATTGAGCTTTGGCATGTTTTCTGAAGCAGTCTTGAAGGACAATTTATCCATGCTCTTTGCCTCTCCAGTGCCAAAAGTACAACCTTTTGAAGTTTCTTTTCCCCAGCTTTCTGGTCCAATCTTTTCTAATTCTTGGGCCTCATCAGGCAAATTTTTGCTATTTTTACAAGAACTTTCAGCAAATTCCACTTTCATATCTTCATGACACCGTACTTCCCTGTCAAAAATACACCTCTGAGAAAGTGGTATATTAACAAAGGACCCATCTTCATTTATTTGCTTCTCTTTTTCTTGCAGTTCTTCTTCTTGTTCTTCACACTGAGTCTCAGGAACTGTCTCATGTTCAGAAGTCTCCTGCAGTGGATAATCCCCAGACTGTGCTTCTCTACCCTGACTGTATGACAAAATCTTAGACAGACCAGTCTGATCTGCAGCAGCCTGACTTCCAGAAATACACTCAATCTCCTGATGAGCTGTAGGGGCTAATGATCCATATCCTGCTACATCTGCACTAGCTAACTGCATTACAGGCTTTCCTGAGGTCTGCAAATCCTCCTCTTTTGCCTTTTCACAATTTTCAGAGAGGACTTGATCACCTGCATCCAGCTTCAGTTTTGTATCATTCTCCAAAGAACAGAGTCTCAAGTCTGAGGCCCTGCATTCAGGAATCATCTCTACCTGTGTGGTTTTGCTGTCTTGGCTGGTGTTAAGAGAACCTGAACTGACATCTGTATCTGTGGGGTGGCTACATTCACTTGCAGAAAGCATCAGCTTACAGGATTCAGAAGGCTGAGATGCAGCTCCACCTGCAGACATCTTTGACAAAGCATCTGTGGGTCGAGAGAGATCTTCTGGTAAGCATAAAAGGGTGAAAGCAGCAGCTTTTTCTTCATGCTTCTTCTCTGGGCTCTGAGTTGGAACAAAGATATCCTAAAATGAAAAATGTGGGATATGGAGCATCAGGACATCTCAAGTAGGACCGTTTGTTATTCCTAGAATATTATACTGGATTATAGAGCAAAGCAAGCTCAGCACAAAATGACAGCTTCAAACAAACCAACCAACTCCACAACAATAACAACAAAAAACACCACAAAACTCCTCTCTCTTCCCCCCACCTCCCTCCCCATTTATACGAGTCATAACTGCCCCATTCTTACTGAGAAAAATTATCACCGCCCATTACTTTTTTAGTACCTCTGTAGCAAAGTCAGACACAACCCTTGGTACGCCTCTCACTACCAAATCACGAAGTACAGGTTAAGTATGCCAAATTAGTAGCTATATTTAGTCAAACAACCAAGGGCTCTGGAAAGATCTTCTGGACGAATACTAGCAGGAAAGCCGCTTTCAACTAAGAAGTCCTGCTTCGATTACTGAGGTCTCTAGTACAATCTTTTTTTTTCTGCCTTAAGTTGATAAAATTCATAGTATGAAGCTATAAAGCCACCGTCTGTTAAATCCATTTGAACATTAATAACTTCCAGAATTAAAAAAAAAAACAAACACCACAAAAACCCACAAAGGAAAAAACAGATAATAAGAATAAGTAACTTGAACAATGCAGTACATGAATTATAGCCTTGCAGGAGAATACAAATGCTTTATTACAAAGCTGCTGCACTTTCTCCATGACAAATGACGCTAAGGCCTATCCTAGCAAAAGTCTAATTTATGATGCAGTTTCAGATGAAGGATGCGCAGTTCAGCATCAGAAAGCTGCAGCCTTTTCAAAGAGAGAAGAAACAAACAAACAAACAGAAAAGCATAAAAAAAGGTTTCTAGCATAGATTGAAAGACAACAAATTCTACATTCAGTAACTCACTGTGCCCTCTTAAGCTCTTTTCCATTTTCTCTGCAGGATAAACTGCCACACATTATGTGATTAATACATAACTGTGACTGGTGAGAACAGCGACGGTCATGAGAACCAGCTTAGTAGGGAATCTCAACACAGAAGAACAAAGGCCAACTCAAACACACATCTGCAACAGTCATAATAACCTCAGAAAAGATATTTACACGAACCCTTACATGAGAGAACTCTGGTTGTGATGGTACGGGTAAAGATCCTGGAAAAAAGGCTGGGGCACTCTGAGAAACCGGAGTTGAAACCTGTGGCAGGACAGGAGGTCCTGGTGGTATATGTGGGATGGCCATCTCTGCTAGCGTATCTCCTCTCTGCTTCTGCATCACCTCCCTTCGTTCTGCAGGGCTAGATATATCCATCTGATCATCTGATTTGAAAGAGCAGAAAATACATTACTAGCAAATTCTTACATTATACCTAAAGTTTCTAACATTCTATTAACAGATTTGTCTTCAGTGGCATATGCCACTTTCTCATACTTTAATGAGTGAATTTAAAATCTCCTCTCCAGGTGAATTCTTTGGGAGTGGAGAGACTTAAAAAAAAAAAAAAAAAAAAAAGGAAAGAAAAATCAAACACATCAATGTCCTTAAACTTAATGCGGGGAGAAAGTGTTTTGTTAAGAATTCATGTAACTATTTTGCTACTAGTCTAAACCAAAATCTTCGTTCGCAAAGTCAAGCCATCACTGGTCTAAAACTTCTATGATTAGAAAAAGGTATCTGAAATTCATAAGAAGCATTTCTCTGAGGTTTAGGGTATTTTTTCCCCCCCCTTTTGCTATTTTAATAAAAATGGTACCAAATTCAGAGCCTGGCTAACAAAACATCTATTCTAAAAGCATTTGAAATTCTGTGACAGGAATCTCACAGAAAGGAATGGTGATTTTGTATCATACTAAAAGTCTGCGTTGATGGGTACTTTGTCCCTGATGGCAACAGGGTATTAGAGAAAATGTTTAAGAACCAAGGTATCCTATAGAACACCCCCTCTTCTGGCATGGCGTTCTAGAATGCACACATATAACATATGAAAATTTTCAAAAATATTGTGGAGGTCATTCAAGTTAAGGTAAAATAACTGTTATGATGCAGCCCTCCTCTGTCCTCTCTATTGCCCTAACAGTATATACTTAATATGGATATCTGCCTGTAGCAAGAATGGCTTGCTCCTAAGAAAGGACAATTGCAAGCAGCAATCTGCATCCCATACAAAATATTTCCCATCTTTCAAGTGAAGGGGAGCTGGCCAACAGTACTAACTTTATTACAACAGCTATGTAGGAAATAGCAACAGCATGTTAGCATCCGAGTCACAAATACAGATCTCCATCACCTCTTTCATTTTTCTCAACTATTTAAACACAATTTTAGCAGGTTTTGAAAAGGCTGCATGTTCAGACTAAACCACGGAGCACAAAACACAGCCACAGACCAGTACGCAGAAAATTTTACCTTTTGCTTGCTCCTGTTCAGTAGGACTGCTGGGGACAAGAGCACTGGATCCAAAGGCAACAGGACGAGGAATAACTAGACCTGAAAAGCCACTGCAGACCAAGAAAAGGGAACATGGAAAAGACCAGCATACATCACTAGAAAATGCATTAACTTTCCCCCAAATGTAGCTCCAGCTTGCCACAACAGCAGGTCGAAGGAGGTGATCCTTCCCCTCTACTCTGCTCTCGTGAGATCTCACTTGGAGTATTGTGTACAGTTCTGGTGTTCTCAACATAAAAAGGACATGAAACTGTTGGAACAAGTCCAGAGGAGAGCCACGAGGATGATCAGGGGACTGGAGCATCTCCCTTGTGAAGATAGGCTGAGAAAGTTGGGGCTGTTCAGCCTGGAGAAGAGAAGGATGCGTGGAGACCTCATAGCAGCCTTCCAGTATCTGAAAGGGGGCTATAGAGATGCTGGGGAGAGACTTTTCATTAGGGACTGCAGTGATAGGACAAGGGGCAATGGGTTAAAACTTAAACAGGGGAAGTTTAGATTGGATATAAGGAAGAAATTCTTTACTGTTAAGGGTGGTGAGGCACTGGAATGGGTTGCTCAGGGAAGTTGTGAATGCTCCATCCCTGGCGGTGTTCGAGGCCAGGCTGGACAGTGCCTTGGGTGACATGGTTTAGTGTGAGGCCCATGGGAGGTGGGTTGGAACTAGATGATCTTAAGGTCCTTTCCAACCCTAATTATTCTATGATTCTATGATTCTATGCTTCTCACAATGCTTTTATTGTCCTGGGCAGTGATTTTAGTTAAAATGTTTTCCCCTAAAAACAGGTAGATAATTCATAGCAGAAAATGGTGAGTTGAACCAAAGTGTTCAGTCTTAATGAAATGGTTAAAGATCTGAAACTATTCAGAGAAATAGGCCTGATTACATGCAGTGTTGTAGAGAAGGACACTTTCCTTACTCGTTTCACATCCTAGATGCAGGATTTGTTTCTGTCAGATGGTTGGTTAGTGAGGCTGCTGAGCTGGGTCCTGTTCAAGCTCCAGTTGACGGGACTGATAAGGTTAGTGCCCTCCAGTACAGTTTAAAGTTTCTCATCAAGACTTGCACTTCTTCCAGAAGATGTTATTGATCCCTAAAATTTGGTGCCATAACTATTCATGAAATCTGTGCTAAACAGCATTCAATTAGAGAAAAAAAAGGCAACTCAAGGATTGGATGTCAATAGAGCTGCTTTCTAACATTTCATGCTTTCTAACATTTCATCTCTTGGAGCATTATTCTTCTACCACTAGTCTGATAGGAACTAACAATCTTAATCTACAAGACAGCCTTGTATTACAGATATTGCACAGTTCTAAATACAGTGGGAACACATCATTCAGGCTCTCAAGAGCTATTGTAAGACATAAATAATATTAAATAATACCTTGAGAGGTCCCTTTTCGGTTTTATGGTGGGAGCATTAGTTCCACAAGTGTGACATTCAGCTGTGTACATGAAGGCTCTGGAGGCTTTAAAAATGCTAGTTGTTTTAAAGCTGTTACTTCACTGTGAGCTTACAGGCATTTCAAATAAAGTGCTTTATTCTTTGAAGGCGTGTGTGCTTGGATATAATTGGTGAAGCTTGTACAAAAGCCTACCTACAGAACTTGCCTCTGTACATATTTAGGGAAACAGAGAAATTGTTTCTATACATAATAATAAAATGTACAAATAGTGTAGAAAATTACAAACATCGTGAAATGTAGACTGAAAATTTCAACCCAGTACTAGATACAAATTGACTTGAAATTCCAAGATCCCACATAAACATATTTTTGCCTCTCTAGATTTATATAAGCTGGTCTAGGTCTAAACTAATTTCCTCTGAGTTCTCAGAGCAGTATTTATATTTGGTTAATTTGGCCTACTCAAGTAATCTTTTCTACTGCTAGTGCCTAAGTTTGATTTTCAAATTGAGTCCTCTTTTCGGGGTGCTCAGCACATCAGTCCCTTGAGGGCTAAATTTGGAAAGCATGGGATCAATTGTTACAATTAACTGCCTTTAGAGTATATTGTAGTATGAGTTAAATGATGGATTTCCCAAAGCTTCCTAAAGAGCAATTTGCTACTTGGGGCCAGGGCACATGCGCTGCTATCTGTTTAATCAAGTGGAAGAAGGAACAGCCATAGTCATATACCAGAAGAGGAACTATTATCTAGTCAGATAATTTGGACATCTTAAAAAACTGACTCCACAGCACAGTAAAGTATAATTACATTTTCTTCCAGACATTAAAAATATTAATGAGAAGTCACTATAAATTTTAAACAGTACATGTTCAAACCAGCCCAACTGTAAACTTCTTTTGGTGAAATTCTGAAGATCTACTTTAGTCCTACATAAATGATTTTTGTCCTGATACTGTGCTGCTTTTGCAATTCCTTTGGTTTAATACCAGCAAAGAAAAGTAGGAGGCTGGGCTGCCATTATTCTTTGCAGTAGAAGCTGAAAAGGTCAAGAAGGACTCTCAATGCTATCTTTAGAAAATAAATAGGCTACTGGCTGAGTTCAGGAGTAATGGGAGGTGAGTTATTTCATAACTAGCTTGGATATCTTCCACAAGTTGGTTAGAGACAAATGATATTCTGAAGCAATAGCAGAGAAAGCACAAATAGTAAATTATTATAATGAAAGCTTTTGTAGGCAAAGCCTTTCGTTATAGCTGTTAAAAACGGGAAAAAGGGCAAAGTGACAAGTACAAATATGTTTTGGTTTTTTCTTTGAAGCAATGCCCAGTGTTACTTGAGCTTCATTTGTTCAAGTAAGTAGGAATATAGTGATACAAACTTAGCTGCTGGTTGCTGTTATTAGATAACAAATGTTCTCTTATCCCTGAGATTATGCAATTAAATGTAATGCATTTATAGCCAGGTTGTGCAAAATGCTGAGCTTCCTCAGCTCCCATTAGCTGCCAGGGCAGCTGGAGGGGCTCAGTACCTCCCAAGAGGTGCACAGCACCTAAGAGTAAAGGGCCTTATTAGCTGAACTCTTCACCTATACACTTTCTTTTGAGATGTCCTGATCCTCAGTTCCATTGAAATCACTGCTCAGCATCTTTGGGATCACTCTCCAGTAACCCTCATTAGGCCTGAAAAAAAAAGACCTTCCCCTCTTCTCAGCAAATTGATCAAATGCTAAGGAACTGTGTCTAAAATGGTCACTCAATGCCATTATGTGAATGTAGAAATCCCAGTAAATGGTGACCTTGTCTAACCACACCTACATACATTGCACGGAGGTAAAAAAGAGAGATAAGACAATTTTAGCACTCAGTAGAAAATGCTCGGTAAAAATTAAACAGTTCCAGATGCTGGACAACCTCCCCTTGAACTTAACATTTTTGTAGTACTGAACTATTGGGCGAGCCCTCTAACCAGCCTGGATCTGAGTGTCTTGAGCATGGCCGTCCTGGAATTATGTGAGAGATTTTTTTCTCATTCGAAGGAGGTTTCATTTAAAACTGCAGCCAGCATTTTTGAATTTATTAATATGGACCCTGAGATGAGGCTGGAAAATGCATAGAAGTCAAAGTCAGATTTAAAGAGCCACTGTACAAGTTTATAAAAGGGAAATACAAATACTGAGTATGCACATAAATATACTCTTTATACATAATGCACAAATAAATGCACCTTGCAAAGCAGGGCTCTGGCAATCTGTGTTTATTAAAGAGGCACTTGAAATTGGGATCACATTGTGAGAAGCATTTGTTGAAGCTATTTTTCCTAGATTTTGTGATCTCAGTTTGACATGACTTCTACAGCTGCTAACACCCTTGCAATCCCCCCAGCTAGCACAGAGTGCTCCTCATCCCCACTGCCATAGCATCCAAGCACTGCACACTAAGCTCCATGTAAGAAATTCCTTACTAGTGATAATTTCATTAGCATTCATTGGGAGGAGTTTCTCTGTGGTTACCACTTGCCAAATTGAAATCAGTGAGAAACTAGCTCTTCATTATTTTAGGGCTACTTGTGTAGCACAATCACCCATTCTTAACTTCTGGATGTTACTGCATACTCTAGATGCATCCAATTACAGAGCAACTCTTAACATACTTTAAGAAAACATGCCCGAGGGTTCTTTCATCCTTGCCTTAGAAGTTTCTAGATTTGTGCTGAACCTCAGTTTTGACCTACTCTGAATAGAAACAGGAGATAGTGACTTCAAAGTTAATACATTTTCTGGGTAACAGAGTACATGACCAAGTTTGTATTAGCACATAATATAACATTTTTTCAACAGTTAATTCCAATATTGTTTTGTTTTATATATTAGTGTTACAAATGTGATGATTCCTTTGTATAAAATTGCAAATTTGATTTCACTTAATGATTCCCTGCATTTTGAAAAACAGGTTTTCCTTTGTAGCCTATGAAATACTGCCATCTGAAAAAAGTAAATCTCCAGGTACTTGCTGCTTTTAAAAAAGTGGATATCTTATACCAGAGCTCTCTAAATTTTTCTCTTTTTTAAACAATGGTGTACTTTTGTGTAAGCAGTATGCATGTCAGACACTTGCATGAAAAATATGATGTGTATAGTGCACTTCATTTATTTCTTGACATAACAATGGAAGTTAAAAAACCACAGTAGTTTGTAGGAATTAAATTATGACATAAACCAGACTGTTTGTGTCAAGAGAAGGAGACAATTTGCAATTAAAAACAGAGACAAGGACTAGCTACATAGTTCATGCAAATCTTATGTGAATTGTATGAAAGTATGAAAGTGACTCGCTGTGTCCATGTGACAAAGTGCAGAGTGTTGTCATTCCAGGACAGATCACACTAACAATATGGAGTACTGTTTTGTGATGGAGGAACCTAAATACTAAATCTAGTAAGCAGACAAAACCCATTGCTTGTGGAAGTCCTGGATGTGCAAACGCTCAATCACCTCCTGTGACCTGCAAGGGGTCTGGGGCTGAGCTCACTGACAGCACATCGTTCCTTGTCTGCAAAGTGGGGAGATCAGTTACTCCAGAACTTCGACACTGGTAGGAGTTACAGCATCACATTAAACAAAATGTATTGTCTGCCTGAACTTACAACATCATTTCAGGAGGAGCAGGCCAGCATGAAATAAATATTTGAGGTTCAGTCCACTTCAGGCAATTTGCCCAAAATAATAGACGATGGTTAAAAATGATATTTGATTTCCCTATACTCATCCAAATGCATTCCGCTTGGCAGCTTGACAGAATAGTCAGTTTTTACATTTTTATGCCATTAAATCAGAGGTTGCAGAAAGTGTAACTATCCAAACATTCAACTAATTATTACTACCCAGCACCTGTAAAGGGCTTTGTTTCCTGTCAAGATGCCTTGACACTTTATCATAAATACTGCAATTCTTCTCCTTGACCAATCCCTCTCTTCCTCCACCCCAACCCACACACCAAGTAGCATTTAAGTAAGACTCTTCACACTATGGCATAAATATTAATGACATGAAACTCAGGACTTCTTATTTTTCATTAATAGCCCTCTTCATCACTGTTTCATACCTGGACTGTAGCCAGACCGTATGTATGTGGCTGGCATTTTTTTCAAACAATGTTAATATTGAAGTGAAACAAAATACTGAGATAATTTATCATAAATTCAAATTGTTGGCAAACCCTTGTTACACATTGTGTGCTTGGGATGTCATTTGACATGACTTCTTGAATGATGCCCATGTTGGCTTGGCGTGGTGTGACTTGTAATTACAGTTTATGCCTTTCAGCTACTCCCTACAATACGTGCAAATGAGCTGTGGGTGGAAATTTGATGCAACACTTGGACTGTTTTGGAAAAATGAACACATTTTTCCTTACCCTCCAACTTTTCTAGTCTTCTCCATAGAAGGATTAATGACACTGTTGGTAATGCAAGAATTTTTTTTTGTTAGTTCCTGTGGTCACTTACATCTTTTCTGTCCTTTCAGTTGGAGCTGTACCAATTGCTTGAAGCTGTAAATTAAGATATTTAGGACACTGTTCAAGATGTAATTTTCTGTTTTCTATCTGCCTGAATGAAATACATACAGCTCATTCTCCTGAACAACACTGACGGCTCAATCCTACAAGATAATGAGGTTTCGGAACAAACTGCCAGATATTGATATACTTCCTTAAACAGCAAATATGTGGTATTCACATACTTCTTGTTCACACACTACTTCACATAGGCTTCAACAGCAAGCCTAGGTTGGAAAGCTTTTCTTGCCTTTCATTGTTTGCCTGAATAAGGCCTACAATGTCCACGTCTCATAGGCTTGAGCCTTCAAGTTTCTAGATTGCCACTGAGAAGCTGGTCTTTCAATAAAGCAATTGGTTCAAATGAGAACAATACTAATTTGTCTTTTGCCTTCAGTAGAAAGTGAAAGTAGAAGGTAAAGAAGCAGAAGTAAAATGTATTTCACAGTGTGGTGTATGTCGTGACCTTTAGTGCTTTGAATTAAGCAATATAAAGAGCAAACAGCAACTATAGATCATAGGACTAGATGAAAAATTCAAGTCACCTAATCCGAGGCAAAGCAACAACCTTTGGGTCCTTCATGAGAGGCACTTATCAGCTGGCCTTGAAATCTTCAGACACAAACCGTCATACAAACTCTTCTGCTGTTCATGGCTTTTCATCATGAAATGTTTCTGAGGATGTAATATGAATCTACTTGCTTGAATTTTAGCCTGTTACTTCTCTAGACACAGAAGTAGCCTTCTGAATGACTGATATCAAGCGTTTCCTTGCTCTTTAGAGCTAAAAATCACTTTTCCAATATTTTATCATAATTCATATTTTATAGACCATTTATCATTTTTATTGCTATCTTTGGAGCTGTCTCTGACCAGTTAATAAATTTCTTGAAGTGTGGTCCCTGACCTAGGCTCAATAATCCAGTTAGTCTTATCAATGCTTAGTAGAGCAAATGGGTTATTCCACTAACTTGTACACTGTCTGCATTCCAGAGCGACATTTCTGTGTCGGCAGCAGCATGTCGTTGTTAACACACATCCGGTCTGTGGTCAGCTGTAATTTCTATACCCTTTTCTGTATGAATTTCTTTCTCCTTAGCTCTTCCCTGTTTTGTCTCTGTGCAAGTTATTATTCCTGAGTGTGATGCTTGCACTTGTACAAGTTGAAAACTACCTGAAGTTCTCCTGTTTATCATTACAGGCAATGTATATTCAAGAGCTTTATTACTTAAGAACACAATTCTGAAAGATTTGGCTTGACATGCATTTAACTGAGTAACCTTTAAAAGCACAACAGTAAAACCAGCATTTTAGATTGCTTTGCTTTTCCTTCAACATATAGAATGAAAATATCAGGAAATATTATTTTGGTGTTTGGGTCTGGTTTTAGTGATTGCTGTTACAACCCAAGAGCCTTACAACATAACTATAAGCCTAAAAACACTGCTTTGAGGTGATGTCCTCATAGATTTGGTTTCAGAGAAAGGTGGATGTGTAAGGAGCTATGCCTTGATACCATGCCAAATTTATTTTCACAATTGAAAACTAAAGATGAGATCTTCTTGTGTGGCTAGATAAAAACTGTATCCTCTCATACAACTGAGGATATATGCAATGTCTTAGTCTCAAATCTTCACCAAGAAAATGTTTCTAATTAAATGGGTATATGTTGGTCAATTGTTTATTACATTTTACTGCTAGTATATCTTACAGAAGACTGTATAATAAGAGCAGAGCAACAGAAACTTTATAGGAAAATATTAATTATTTTCCCAGCAAATTCTTGCACTCATTTTTATTTGCTTGCCATGACAACATGTTTGCAGAAATTGATTGTTGTACCTTAAATTGAGATTAATTTAATGATGAGATAGAGTTTGTTTCAAACAAATTTAGTCAGGAAGTCCGTCCAGTCAAGATGAGGAAACAGCATCAAGGAACTGAGATGGGCAAACAGCTCAGATACTTCAATTGTAAATATTGAGCACTCAGGAAAATTTCACTGGGGTTGACATCAGTTATCTTGTCGAAATGAATAGTGAGTAACTCTTTGAATTAAAAAGCCTGTCTGGTACATTGACTGACATCTCCTCAATCTGAAATTCAGCTGCCTCTGCTGCCTCTCTGTTTTGTTCTTCTCGCTCATGTTTACTAGTGTTAATACTTCATAGAGTATTCCATTATAATTAATTGGTTTTATTAAACAAATTATACCTAGCTAACTAAAGAATAAAGAACATGATTTTGACACTGCCTTCATTCTTCACCGTCTATGTCTAACTGTAGAAGTATCCTATTTTCCCATTCTTACATAAATGAAACTCACATAAGCAATGCTCTTGTTGCACATTCCCTTGGTCTGTCTTGCAAAAATGACTAGGGCCTGACTTCTCCACAAAAAGGAATGCAGAATGCAGTCTGCTCGTAAGTTTGTGATTCATGCCTCCTGTCAGAGCTACCAAACCAGTAAAAACACTGGAATGCAAAAAAAATAAGCATGATTATATATTTCAGGAAAACAATTTTCTCAAGAATGTTTCTGGAACATATCTTCAATGTTTAGCTATTTCTAGTTGATATTTTAGGGATGGAATGCCTACTGGCACCAATTTGTTCTATGAAATGGTCCCACAGGACAATGCTTTGCTTTAGTGTGTTTAAGGTGTCTTCTTTTGGATTCTTGTAGCAGCAAATACTTTAGCAGCTCATTACTTAATAGAAACTAAACAAAGCTTCTTACAGGAAAGAAAATGTTGATCTCTACCACCCCATAGTGAACTTCTTTTCTTAAATACATAACACATGCTTTTGGAAAATATCTACAGTTTTAATCTGGACGCTGTAAACTCCAAAGGCAAAACTACATCCTCATTCATCCATCTTGCATAGCCCAAAACTCAAAACTTTCTGGGGAAAAGAAAAGGAAATGCAGAAAATACTTCTTTGTATGTGTGTATAGAAGTCTACTTGTGTGCTATGACCACACTTTTGTCTGTCATTCCCATTTAAAATAGCAACCTACATAACTAAGAACTCAGGGTCAGGCTCTTATACATAAGTCTTTTTGTAGTACAGTATGTAATTCAGACTCAAAAGCCATGACATGAGTAGCTGATAACTTAATCATTGGTTTTGAAAAATATACAGTAATGACACTGATCTTTGATCATGAATATCATACACTTAATGTACAATACTTGTTAATTTAGAGCACCATGGGATCAGGAGGAAAGATCTGCATCAGGTTTTAGTACTGCTGTCGTTTGCAAAGACACAGTGCACTGATTTAGTGGACCGATACTGGAGGTGTGCTGCCACACTGGCTATGGCTTACGCTTTTGCAAATAAATTATTACCATTCTTTCAACAGGAAAATGTTTCTGCATAGAATAGAGCAACTATAAAGCATAATGCCCTGAGTCTCATGGAAGCAATGAATAAAAGAAAATTACAAGCTATTTTGCAGATGTATTTTGGAAACATGCTTTCAAAATGTTTGTCCTTTCAAAGCATTAAATTACAAGATTTTATATCTAGTCGTTACTGTTCCGAATTTACACTGTAGGAAGACCTATTGCTCCATTTGTCCTCACTGTATCAGTGAACTATTCCCATTGGAGAAGTCTCAGCATGTGGAAAAGAAACTTTTCCTGCAATCAGAGAACTCTGTTTTAAACTGCCAAAGCAGGTTGCCCCTGTTTCTCCTCCCACTTAACCCATAATTCGTGAAAGAATCCAGTACCCAGATATAAATGTAGAAATCCTGAAGTTAAAACTGTATCACTTGCCTTTTCTATTGAGGCCTGTGAAATTCCATACAGTGTGTTTATAGAATAGCTACTATCTATCTAATTGCAGAATATATAGTAAAATAATGCTTAGTCCTTATGCCAGGTTTATATTTGTGACTTTTTTACTCTGAAATAATCACTTGTGATTTATAGCAATATTTGTAATAAAATAGGATACAATATTTTCTACTCTAAAGAACCTATGCTTTGAAATAAGTGAATAAATCAAGCAAATGATGCACCAGATCTCCTATCTGAAGTCCACTGCATTCATTTTCAAAGTTCTGTACCAGTTCCTGGATTACATTCAGGTAACTGAAGGACAATTTGCTTAGTACCTCTAGCAGCAGTTTGGGTTTTTAGAGGAGATAGTTTTCTTTTTTAAACATTATGACCAGATCAGTCTAAGTTTCTCTAGAGGTTATGCAAATAATTGATGTTATTTTTGATTACATTTCTTTCGTTGGTTTAACATTGGTAGCTTTTCAGTTCATTAAGTTTAAATATAACATTCAAATACATGGTATGATAATTTGTAACAAGTACGATGTACAGAAAGTAAATTAGTGCTTACATTGGTTATATAGAATTACAAGGTTTCATGAACATTATGAAAGTCACAGTGATATGAATAGGATGACAAGCATTCAGCACGTGTGCACCAAGTAATGAAATATCCCCCCAAATTCAGATGATCTGATCTCTTTTCCGTAATTTGTCTGCAATATCATTCAGCAAGGTCTTATTACTGCTTATGGCATGTTAGCATTGGAAAAATCCTAAGGGTAAAGGGCCAGAAATAAACTGGTTTAGCTGAGTAGCTCTATTTTTCATTCATAGTTGCTTTCTTTTTAATTAATATTCCTTATTTTCTCCTCTGTTTTTTTCATCCTTTCTTCTTTGCTTTCATCCATTGCTTCTTTGGCTTTCTTTCCAATTTACTATATCAGAACAAATATCTATGTGTAAGGTCTTCACTAGGAGGACTATGTATAGTGCACAATTGCAAGATCACACTTTCTGTCTTCTTCTCTAGCAGAAAAATCATCCACAGGGCAGATTTATACTAAATAGCAAAGACAGCCTTTTCAGTCTAGCTGGAAATACCTAGTAAAAAAGAGTATTATGCAAAAAATTCTAGCCTGTTTGGCAATGTCAAGGTTATAGCCATCTGCTAAAAGTATGAGAACTGAGTGTCCAGTTTGCATATCTAATCTACCAGAACGTAACTTAATAGTAACTGATTGCTTTCTTCATAACTTTCAGTAACAGAAGGTGTTGAAAACTGTACTAAATTGGGTGCATTTCACATAGATTTCTTGCCTGATCCTTGTCCATTGGCAGATATCTAGATTCATTACTTCACTGTCATTCTTACGGCCTTCAGCACAGATTTAATGCCATGGTTATGTGCACTAATGAGGCATGAAAACATGGGAAAATACCATGAAAAATTAACAAATGGTCCATAAGGTCAATTCTGTTTTATGATTTTGTAGCTGGTTTTGATCCTATGTACCTGGCTTGCAGAAATCAGGATCATTCCATGATATAGGATTATCAGGTTGGGATTATAGACTCTTTAGTATCTGCACAGAATCATAGAACAGTTTGGGTTAGAAAGGACCTTAGAGATCACCTAGTTCCAGCCCCCTGCCACAGCAGGGACCATTTTGGATTTCTTTTGAAAGGGACATTGAATGCTGATCAGACACAAATCTCATCACTTCATCTTGCCTTAGTCTTACAAATCTCAGTATGATTCCACAAAGTTCAGGGAAATGTCTTCAAAACAGAGGCCTTACAGAAAAGAAACAGAAATAGCCCCAATAGAATAATAATTGTTCAAAGCATCCAAAGGAGAAAGACATTTTTCATGGGGTTTTTCATATTTTAATGATTTTTGCAGATCTCTATATTGCCTTCAAAGAATTTCTCATATTTTCCTTAAAATATAATGCCGGTAATCTAACTCTGTGATAATAATACATCTAAGTAAAATAAGGGCATAGACTGCTTTTTCTTTCACAAATAGCTTTTTTTAATTGTGAAGTTCAGTTGCTGGGTGTTTCTTGATAGTAGGTAATGAAGGAGAGACAGATAGGAATGTGTGCTTAGAAGATCCCTTATCAAATCTAAGTCTAATTTGGTTAGTTGGTGGCCTAAACTATAAAGAAAAAATAGCAAACAAAACCCAAAAGAAACAGCTGATATTTAAAAAAAGGTAACTAATGGGTACTACTACAGAATTAAGCCCTTGTCTATAATTCAACATCTTTGTTTCAACCAATTCCTGAAAAACTGGCATCAAAATGCTCATATTTCATCACTTCATCATCCCTATAAAAATTTCAGATGCTGTTGTTTCTTAAAATGCATAAACATTTTGTTGTGTAGCATCTGCACTGCTCTGCAGCCGTCACTGTTTTGCTAGTCACACTTGAAGTGCATGATTACCTCCTTATTAAGCTTTGGGAAATCTGTTGCTAATTCTACATGAAGCACTTGGAGAGACTAAGATAAATTAATAAATAAATAACTAAAGAATTATTATTTTCCTGCTGACAACAAATGCCTTTTGTTTTACCCAGTACCAATATCCTTCTACAATGTTGGGTTTGTTGGTTTTTTTTCCAGAATACCCCTAAGGTGGGTATGGAAACAATGATGTCAGAAAAGCAAAAGCTGTAACGCTGCTTGGATATGTTATCTAAATGCTCCAGTTACCCAGGCATCACATTACAACAGGCATCAGGTTGAAAAAATGTCAGACTAGTCCAAGGAAAATAATGTGAGGAGAATAGGGTAAACGTTGTGTGCTATGAGGGTGAAGATGTGCTACAGACTTCGTTATGTCCTTTGGCTTTCTGAAGGACTTTGCAGCATGTCCTCCTTCCTCAGCGCCACAGTGCATTGCTATGCCTCATGTCATGTAAGGACTGCTGAAACTCAGGCGATTCCTCTCTGTTCCATTACGCTTCCTGGTAACAGCCAAAATTGGAGAAACTTAATTAAATTTCTGGAATGTCAGGTGGAAGTTAACAAAAATCACATGGCAGCTTACTATTATGTTACTCTGTTTATCTTTTTCAGGTCTTTGCCAGACCTTAAAACTAGTGATCACCCAGACCCATCAGTAGCAAAGACAGAGAAACAATATTAAGAGTCAGGAAAATAAGGTTTGCTTAGGAAAGCCAGGAAAACAGGTAGGGAAACATATTGCTCTTCTACATGCTCTTCAATCACTAAGAGAGCACCAGTAACCTGGCTTCAGGACCAGTCCCACTTTTTGAAAACAACAATAAATGCAGAAGATAAGTCTTATAATTTAAGTCCTAGCTTATCAATTTTCCCTTCTTATATCCTGATAACAAGATGGAAGGAAGAAGAAGGGGGAAGAAAAAGCTGCAGAAGAACTGGAGCAGTTAGTGGGGAAAAGAGACAGATGCATAAGCTGTTTCTCTTTACAAACTTGCTTAGCTCAAGCCGTGGTCCTAAGAGTACCTTCAACTATCAACTATCCTTGATTTGTAAAAAGCCTAGTGTGGTTAGTGGTGAGCATTTCTGTTTTCACATTCCCCAATTTTTAGGGTTTATGACTCCTTAAGGACATTGTAATGTACCAAAGTTCATCTCTACATAAATAGTTAAGGTATGTGGCTGGCTGTGTCTGTATCCAACTTTTGTAGAAAAGCAGGGAAGAAACCTAGGATGCTAGGTCACTTGTCTCACCATGTTTAGTCATGTCACTCATTAGCTTCAATAATAAATCCATTTTGGGTAAGTGTCATGATATTGACACTACCTTAGCAACAAAAATGTTGATTCTAATTATTTGCAATTTTCTGTTTGCTGTAAAAATAAGCCTTCTTTGGTAGATAATTGAAGTAGTAACTAATCCTTTACCCAAATTTAATTTTATTGCAGAATTCTGTAGGTTTGTACTAGCTTAAATATTAAATGTCTACTTTAACAGCTTCATTACACAGGCTGGGCCAGATGTGCATCTGGTATAAATTAACATTGTTTTGTTGACACTAGAAGAGACAGGAAGATTTCTATCAAGCAGTGGTTGGTTCCTGTATCATTAAACATATATTATGTCATGCATTTGGGTATAAAATGCTTTTGAATCAGGATTGCTTTGCAACTGCTCTGCACTTCATTTACCCTGTATGTAGTAATGGTTATAGAAGGGGTAAAGCATGGACCAGTCAGGCCTGTATGTCCTTAGCAATACATACTCAGCTGGGATGGGGGAGGGAGGAAAAAGGGTGGCTGTGTCACAGGGTGCTGTAAAGGTATCTCAATGGGAAAGGGATGTTAGAAAGGCAAATAGGTGGCTAAAAAATTAGGGGGACAGTATTTTACTGCTTATGATAAGAACTAGCAAGGATTCAATGAAAACATCAAACAGCTGGTTAAAAACACATGAAAAGGAGCTGGTTTTCACACAGCTGTGGGAGTCATTGCAATTGCATGTTGTGGAAGTCAAAAATAGAAAGGGGTTCATAAAGCATTAATGTCACGAGAGCAGGACTATCAGTGGGTACAAAGTATGATGAGCTGGATACAAACTGTGTCTTGAGAAGTCACTAACTCACTAATTGCTCCTTGTAAAGCTGGAACCCTACAAGAGAAAGCTCACCTGATACATCTGTAGTTTCTTATGCTTCTCTCTTCAGTACCCATGACTTGGCCAAGGCTGGGGATGGCTATTGGGTCAGCTCTCCTGAGATTCTTCTCAGTCTCTGTTTTAATGCTGTTCATGATGTGTGCTGTATTGGTAGATGTATATATATGGATGCAAATGCATCAGAACATGATCCAGTGGAACAGATCATTGGCTGATGTTAGTAATTGCCTTGGTTTCAACAGAGCTGTGCTGGCATGTGGCAGCTGGGGAACTGGCTTGGGACAAGCTCGTCTGTTCCAGGAATGATCCACCAGTGTGTTATTTAGTTACATGCTGGTGTAGTACTGTTAAAGTTAATGCAATTATAGAAATGTAATATTGGAACAACACAGTCAGGAACTGCAATCTTTATGGATTATACTTTGTTCTTTATAGTAAGCTCAACTAAAATATGTCTCAGCTTTAAATCCTCTCTTACTAATGCTATTGAAGCATTTAAAAGTAAAGTGAAACTGAGAAAGAAAAATGAGATTCAAGCTGAGTCCTGCATGGAACAAGTCATGAATAATGAGAAAGAAACAATGTCATGTTCTGCCCTCTTCTATAACACTTTTAAAACATACATTTACTGCAAATGTCTAGCACACGTCAAACTGAGTAGAATGAAAACTATAGTGCATCAGGCTACAGTACTGAAAGTAGAATTAAATATTAAAGTATGTATGATAAATTATTGTAAGATGATTCATGTGTATTAATGCCATAATGCTACTCTCAAAAGAAATTATTTGTCATAAAGTTTGCCCCTATGGAAATATTGTCAAACATATGCATTGTGCACCAGATAACCTCAGTGCAGGGCCATGACACTATTAAATAACCTCAGGCTGTTCTTTCAAATAACTTTCACCCAAGAAAGTAGGTTTCTCTAAGACTGGTCAAGTGTTCTGTTTCAAAATGCAGAAAGTGAAAATCTGAATTTGAAACTGCTTGAGATTAAGCTTGATTATATTCAGTTAATACTTCAGTGTCACAAAGTGACACATAGTGTGATCAGTTGGCCAAAAATTCAATTATTTACATATTTCTACTCAAGCTGTTCAAAACCTTGTTTTTTGTTGATTTTTACATCTTTTATGGATCATCTACTCAGTGTATAAAAATGGGCATTTATCATATTTATTATAAGCTTAGGCCCTGACCCGTAACTTTTGGTTCTGATCCAGAGTAGCGACTTCATTCCACAGCAGACAGAGAAAGTCTTTAAGGTTCAAATCACAAGGATTTTCATATTACCCTATAAACAGAGACGATTACTGTAAAATATGGCATGACTGTGCATATAAGATTGACAGATTTGATGAGACCTGCTTTATAATAAAACCTGAAATGAAGAAAGTTTCACCAGATTTCTGGATTTCTAAGAAAGTATTGTAGAAGATCTACTGTTCACAGTTTTCCACTGATTTCCTGTCAGACTTCTGAGGTCCCTTCAGAGCATCATTAGTCCTTTCCATTAAGCAATCTCTGGCAATAGTTTGGGTCTAAACTTTTCCTCTGAAATAACTAAATATAATTTTAATAAATATTATAAATAAACATTATACCAGTCTCCTAAAATACTCTTTAAAATGCTGTGCCTCTCCCTCATTTTTATGCTTAATGGTCTTATAGACCTCAATTTAATCTTCTCATGTTTTTCATTAAACAGTACCTACTTCTGCTTTGTTTCTTGTTTTTCCAAATGTGACTGGTGCCATAGCACATTTGGATTCCCCTAGCAACGCAAAACCACACTTCTCCTTGGAGCTGCACCTCTGTCATTGAAAGCACCTAAATCATGACCTTTTAGCTACAGCTTGTTCTGAGGTTAATTAAGAGCATTTAGAAAAAATAATGATAAAGGTTAGCACATTCTTTGATCTGCAGAAAACTAAAATAAATGCTTGTATTTGCACTCACAAACAGGGAAGAAATCTTGAGCTTTCTACACCCCGATTTGCACTGAAAAGGCTTGCATCCTGGATCCATGTAATATACACTCACATGGAATTAGATCCTTGGTTTGGACTTTACATTCAGTTTTGTTAAATCCTGTCTTTACTGAGGTTGGCACTATGAGGATACACAAAAGTTTTATCTGAGGACTACCAACTGCAATGAAATCTGTTTATACAGTTTTGCATTTATTCTCTGTCACAGTACATCACCTCTTCAGAGTTATTACACTCTCCATAAACAGAAGGATGTGAGTATGCACACACTTGAATTTGCTGAACTTTACCCAAGCGTAACTGCACTGAAACGTAACAAAGAAAATGGGTTGACATTCAAGACCTGTTTAGCTTGCACTAACCCTTTCCAACAGCAGGCCTTGGATGCCTACACTAAATCCTTTTCAGGACATTTGTCTCTTTCTCCTTTAATGGAAAAAATTCTTAAGAAAAACATCTAATCTGAATAATTTTATCTTAAAATATTTACCTTAAAATAAAACCACAATGAGAGAGTGCAAGTAGGGAAATGTAGGTTTTCTTCATTATGATAAATTCCTGAAAAATACCTTTTCAAGATATTTTCATCGCAAAATAAAAACTGACAGCTTTGCTTCTTGCAGCTTTGGTCGAGTTCGTAACAGGAGAACTTCACTACGATTGTGCCAGTCTGCAACAGGACTCTCTAAAGCCTGGCAGTCTTTCATTACTTTCCTCCATCATTCTTCCTGATGTATCATACTATTTGTTTACAATAATCTGTGCATATCCTACCCTTTTATTTTTTTTTGGCAAACTTCTTCAAACCAAATTTCAAACCACTGATTTCAGAATGGGCTCTCAAAACCAGGAAGTAATAATCAACAGTTGTTTGTAAAACTTTCCAGGATGGGGAAAAGGCACCGACTTATCAGATAACTATGAACTGCTCTCTCCTTTTTTAGTCCTTAGTCTCATTCTTTGTTACTAGGCAGTAAATATTCAAAGCTCTGAATATAAATAGTCTCTGATTTTCTCCCATAGTAAAGCAGATGGATTTGTGATGATCTCATTTTTTGAGGTAGGTAAATGTATCTGAAAGGTAAGTTTTCTTACGCAAAAAATGTAAAGCCTCCCAGTATGGTTTAACTTTGCTCTTTAATCCATTTCTGGGGTAAACTCAGTTCATTCAATGCCACCTGACAAAAAAAAGCTCTTAATCTTGCAAATTTGGGGGCTTTTTCAAATCTGGGAGAGTTATGTACGTCTGAGTGCCTGTGCACAGAGGTCCAGCTGTAGAAAAGCTTTCTTATTTGTGAACTTTTGATGATCGAGTATGTTACTTGCAAGTTTGTATGTTCAAAGCAAAAGAGCTCTGGATTTCCATTTGAATAGATGTGCAAGGAGGATATCTCCAGAAGCAAACCTTCATCTTCTCTTGAAATACTGTTTTATTTACACAATAGATTAATTGAACAGCCATAGAGCTGCCACTGAAGGATTTGTGAACAACCTATGGAAATCCTTTCTCTAAGAAAGCTCAGTCCATTCAGTTAGAAAAGAGATGATACGTATAACTAAGAAACATGTCAGGAAAACTTACAGAATTAAGTTCTATGAATAAATGTGAAATTTTTATAATTAACAAAATAAATAAGGACCACGTATAGGCCACTGAAGCTTATAAGTGATAATTAGATTTTATCTTTTTGGTAGAATTTAGCTTGTAAATAGCTCTCATGTTTCTGCTGCATATGATTTAATTTTAGAATAATCACAATCACATTACAATCACAAGCAGAGAACTTTTTCTTAAAAGAAAATAGATAACATTTGTTTTCTACCTTTTTGTAACAGCTTTTTCTACATTAAGCTTTTAAACATAACTGACAGAATTTTGCACAAATTAATTCCGTTTGGAATAGATCTCTGAGCACTCTGTTTGGAACATAGATTTAGGATTAGAGGAATGAGTAGAAATAGCTGAATGTATCTTCTCATCTATGACAAATGTTACTACTAAATCCTACATCTATTTCTGCTTACCATTCTTCAGTAAATGTTCTTGTGATTTTCTGTGGCAGTTTTGTTAAGAAAGGATGAATGACCATGTTCTGAATAACTTCAGAGAAGAGTAAACTAAACTCTTTATTATACTTAAAAATAAATAGATAATAAGTTATCATGGTTTGGAGACAGAAAAGATAAAGTGAAGGTTTCTAATATTAATTTACCAGGTCTGATCAACAGACAAACAGCATTTCCAGTTTGATTCAATTTGTTATGAATATTTCTCAAAACATACTTTCATTATGGTGTGAGGTGCTTCCAACATGAAAAGAGCAATGATGAATGGTAAAAAGCATGAGGGATCCCACCCATTCATGGTGAAAGCAGTTCTATAAATTTGTGAGGTGGAGAGTGAATAAATCTTGATGTTTGTAGCTAGTGCTAGTAACATATCATAATGCATAGACTTGATCCAAGGTCCACTTAAGTCAGGGAAAGTGCTCCACCAGCTTGTAATTTGTGAAACAGTTCCTATCATGAATTTTTATGTTGGTTAGACTTCTTTCAGCCTGTTGGTGTCTCATGCCATTTTTGTGTTGGAAAATGGGCTTTCTTGCATTTTCTTTTGATATTGTTCCTATTCTAGGTGAGAAAGTACATTTCTGGCCCTGTGTCTGAAAGCTAGCTGTTCCTACACTTCCAAAACACTGCCAGTGCTGCAGGTGGGCAAAGCAACTGAGGCTCACCTAGCCATTCATATTGTGGGTTTAACTCAGCTCACATAGTGTCTGACTTCTCACCCCCACTATATTGTTTGTGTATATGTAGTACTGATTATACGGTTATGATTCCTTTCTTCAACCTATTACTCATCTATACAGCAATGGGTTATCAGCTCTAAAAATTAGTTCTACTTTTACTCTAAGTACACTTTAAGTCTTTTCTGATACTTGACTCTGAGGATGCTTTAAAATCTTACACAAGTACCAAAGCAGGCTGTTTCTATCTCTGAAAGAATAAACTGAGGTAGAAAAAACCACAAGTACCAAATCAGGCTGTTTCTATCTCTGAAAGAATAAACTGAGGTAGAAAAAAACACAAGTCAAGAAAGTTTCCAGGAAAGGAAGCAAAAAACCTGGCTGTTTATTCATAGCCAGATGTAGTTGTCTGTTTGCATTAGTCCTGGCTCAGCTTTCTCCTTGTCTGTGGTTTGCAAGTATGAATGGATATTATGACATGCTGTCTACCCATGGTCCCATGTAAATAATTATGAGGAAAGCAGAGGTAGATTTCAGCAGATAATCTGAAATTTCATACCTAGACAAAACATAGCATACTGCTTAATAGGCGTCACTGCCTTCATTCATCCTGCTACGTTTCTGCTGTGTGTAACAGGGATTGTGACAAGCAGTTCCTAGCTGGAAAGGAGAGATTATATCCAGTATGAATGAATGAATTGTTTAAAAAATACACAAAAGGCAATTCCAGTTGCTTATTGTGAAAAGAAGAAATGAAAGGCTACAATTAAGAAAAGACCAAGTTATGCAGAAGTTCATAGTTAGATAATAAATATTTGAATGAATTAATAGAGAATGTCAAGCTTTCAGTTAGGAGCTCTGAAAGTTACTTGAGAGATAAACAGCTAAGCAGCACTGAACTTTAAACACTAACAGGCTCTTCACCTTCTATAATGTTCTGGAGTAAAAGCAGCTCCAATCAGAAGTGAAATGCCAACATGCAGACACGGCCACATTGCGTGACAGGGACTTTCAGTGGGGACAAAAGGGACAGTAACCCCCCCACCTGATGAATTTGTGCAGGTAGCCACTACCTACCCTTCTTCAAAATCTCTGACTACCTGGGAAGTATTTGAATTCATGTTTCTCACATCTCTGTGATGTAAAGAATCACCATTTTGCAGATGAGAAGTCTTGAGCACAGCCTGGTCTTCAAAGTTAGTGGAAGAGTCCAGCCTAATCTGAAGAGAATAAGGCTGATGCATATTCAGGAACTTTGCAAACTGGGAGCCTGGGAGCGAGGAGCAATCCTCACGGCCTGCCCTTGGAATGGGATGTTGTTCTGGTAATACACAGTTTTAATCACAAAGCATTTCCACTTAAACAAAATGAGACTTGGGGGGTGGTACAGAAAAAAGATTGGCTCCTTTATTTAGCAGATTTCAAAACTGATTAAGTTTGTGTTTGACAGGTTATGTATACACCTCTGGAAACTCAGGGAAGGCTGAAGAGGAGCTCAGTAGACAATGTCATCCTAAGGAAGTGAGAACTTTGGTCAAGTGATATTGAGATTTGGCTGTAGTGCTGATTTTAACCAACTGCGTAAATGAAAAGACCATCTGGCTTCGATTACAGTTATTTAACAATTTTGAATATTGGGACCAAGCTCTGACAGCAGGCTAAACATCAGACAGGGGTGTCCAGAGCTTCCAAGGAGTGCAAGCAGAGACTATGACCCCCTGTCGAGTAAGCGCTGTCCCACTGGAATGATGTGGAAGACCCCTCTAGTTACTCAGCATATTGGGCAATGAGATCAATGGTTCTTCCTGCCCTTTCTCTCTGGGTGGTCCTGTCTCCCTCAGATGCCATCTCTTCAGCCAAGGTAAATGACTGAAGTAATGATGTTAGAAAAGTGTTGGCTGACTTCATGAGGTAAGAATACAGTCCCCAGTTGACTGAAGTTTACTTATTCTTGACACAAGAACTGTGTTCTTTACACATTAGTACTTCACATCTGATGAACCATAAAATGTTTTTCCTCAGGAGAATCAGAGCTCAATTTTATGCATTAGAAATGATAATAATTGCAAATATCACACACTGCTTTGAAGCAGATGAAAAATGTTACGTTACAGGAAGCAGCTGTGCATATCATTATGAGAACTTTTCACTGTCAGTGCAGGATAGCTGGATAATGTTAAATAGAGTGTATTTTGATGCAAATCTGTGCTGATTTCACCTGGTGACTAATTCACCAGGTGAAAAAAAAAAAGAAATTATTTAAAGCTTGCTTATGGGAACTCACATATATTCTAATAATTCTGAGATAAAACATCTCTGTATGCATAAAGAACAAAAATATCTCTAGAGTGTACCCAGACTTCATTTGCTATGCCCCAAAACAAAACTTTTCCTTTGTGCAGAGCTATGTAGCTGCGTGTATTCCTGTTAATAGTGTCATTAATCTTTCCTGCAGTAATCTCTACCTCTCAGCTTTATACACTGAGCACCTGGGACAAATTTGACCTGACAGGTTTGTCCTTGAATATTTTCATTTACAAAGTTCACATTAAAAAATATCCATGTGTTATCAGAACTGCTGCATTTTATCACATATCTGCCACCAGCTCTTGCCTGAAATAGTTCATTTGCAAGCTGTTGCCACTAAACTGTGGAAACCAACCATCAGTCAAAAGCTTGTTTTGCTCTCTTTTTTTTTTTTTTTTTTTTTAATAGCAACTGCAGATGGAGCACTGTTTATACTTTCCCATCATCTCTGGAGTGCCTGCAACTGTGGCTGTGATGTCATTACTTTTGGGCATGATATAGAGAAAGCAGCAACACTGGAAATATTTATTTACTGAGTTAGGGCTAGTCTGAATTGTACTACAGGAGAACATTGAGGTGCTTGAAATGGAAGGCTACATGACTTCACCTTCACATGGAGTGGAAACACCACACAGAAGACACTGTGTGGCAACAGTTCTCAGCACAACATTTCTGTTGGCCTAAACTTCAGGCAGAAGTTCACAGAAAGGCAGCACAATGGCTTTGGGTGGATTGTTTCTTATCGTTGCATTGTTTTATGTATTAAGTTTGATCCTAGGTACTGCACATTTAGCAAAACAGTCTTGTCTTCCACATGGTGCTGAAGCACCTATACTACCTTGTTCTTGAGAAGGGTGCAGGACATTGCTAATTTATACATATTTGAACCATGTACTTGCATATACAGAATGGTGAGCTTTGCTTGATAAAAAAAACATTGTGATATGCTCATATGGTTTGTTTGCAGCTTCTACAATTGGTAGTACAAACCACTTGTTAAACAATGAAGAAGTTCTACTATAAGGGAACTTTTTTTTTCTGGCCATGCAGACAAAGTCCCTTTGGTGATACCACAACCTTCATTTGTTTTCTTTATCACTGCTTGTGAGCTTTCCAACTCTCTTTTGTTATCAGGCTTCCACAAGGGCTGTTTCGGTTGCTGATGTGACTTACAGGGTTTCTGCTGCAAATATGAATTAATGGATAAAGCCTGGTACAAAAAGCAAACAAGTCTATGATTAATTTCCTGAATTAATGCTGCTTTGCTTTCTGCACAACAAATACCAGCTGCCTTAAATGACTACTTCCAAATTCTCCAAAGAAGGAAGGGTCTTCTCAGGATGTAGATCCATGAGGACCAGGTCCATAGAAGCCCATTTGCAGTCCTGGCTTAAAGTGCTCCAGCTTAGCCCTAGGCAGGCTGCTGATAGATTGATTAGTGCCAGGTGGTGAAGATACCTAGCAGGTGTCTGTGACACCTGTTAACTATAAAGCTGATCTCTCTCCAGTACTAAATTTAGCAAGTTTGTGGGGGTGTAGTTAGATTAGCTCATCTCTACACCACTGCAGTCACTTGTACATGGTAGAGATAGGCCCTTTGACAATAGCAAGAATTGTAGAAAGGCCTAATCCCAGGTGAGAAGTTAAGATTTGTCTAGTATTGACTGATAAAACAGTGAATGTTTAGGTAGATCTCATTCCCTTCTCTCTAGCAACTTCTAACAAGCTTTTTATCCTTTTCTGCTTTCCTGAGACCTTTCAGCTCAGATAAACCAGTCTATAATATAAATGTGGAAATGAGTTCTTCATATGGCAACCTGTGAATAGTGGACGAATGCCCTTTGCTTTTATTTGAATAGAATATTGTTAAGGCATCTATGTTCTGACTGTAGTGATTAGTGCTTGCTAGAGATCCTGGTGGTGTGACCAGTGACAGTGGTTACAACACCAGGAAGCCTGTCTGCTTCTGTTTGGTTTTCCTGTATTGAACTAATTCTTCAAGCTAAAGGAAAGTAAGTGTTCAGTTTGGCTCCACAGGGAGAAAGAACAGTATGTGGGTTATAACTCACTAAAGGTCAGGAGAGGGAGATATGGGAAGATACTTTGGCAGCCAAAACAATCATGAACTTGCTTTCTGTTGCCCTGATCTAGTTTCTTCTGTTCCTACTTCACTGTTACAAATGTAATGTCTCATTCCACAAGTAGTTTAACTTACATTAGTCCGTCTGGACTTGGAAGGGGGGAATCCTGCTTTTAAAAAGTATAAAAGCACTAAAGCATATACAACCCATGTTTTCTACTCATACTGGTTTTGTTTGATTTTGGTTTTTATTTTGGTTTTCTTTTTGTTTGTTTGGTTGGTTTGTTGTTTTTTTGGTTTTGTTTTACTTCAGAAATGCTCATTGACTTTCCAGACTCAGAAAATTTAGGTTATCCTGCCCAGTGGGTTTCTCTGGTTTTGCCTAGCTGTAGGTGTATGCAATAAGAATGCAGGTAAATGAGATCATATGGGAAAGCTGGGAGAAAAGTTTCCTTCACTGAGCAAAGTCTCACAATTAACTATGATGGCGAGAATCAATCCTCCACTGTGGTTAGAAGGAAACAATGAAATACTCCAAGTCATAGCAATAGGTGACATCAGGGGAACAGGCACTGTCGTACAGCTACAAACCTGCACAGAGAGAGGACTACCCTGCCTAATTTAAAAGATTTTGCCCTTGGACTAATTTTACCCTTTGACTAGATTCAAATTTTGGTTATGCTAGGGTGAGTTAGGCATAATAACCTCACTGACATTGAAGGCTCTGGTGAAGATGATACAGCTTTGTGTTCTTGAAACTGAGGTCAAAACCAGTAACTTTTCTGGACAAGTTCTGCCCAAAATGAATGGGTGGAGCAAGGTCAAGCACATGATTGTGTTCCTTTCAGTGGGCACTTGCGCAACTTGGTATTTACAGCTGGCTTTGTTTTTTAAAAGACCATTTTTTTGGCATGTGAATTGTCTGACCACAGTTATTCAACTGCCCTGTTCTTAGGGGCTTAGGGGTAGGCAAGCTTGCAAAATAAACATGTAAAGGAGTATGAAGTAATTTTTATGGTTCTGTAAGACAGCTATATTGGATTCTAGGGGTCGTTCCAGGCTATTATAAAAATGGCACTTGTTCTTAGCCTGGACCCATTTTCTTCTTGCACTTTAATTTTTAGTGAACCATATCCACAGCAGAGATGAAAGTCTCAAAATACATGCCTGTGAATTATTTTCAATAATGCCTAGCATTTTTCTTTATGATAAAATACAGGCATAAGGCAACTGCTGAGATACAGAACTAATTTCAGGTAGCTGTGCTTAGCTACATGGCCTTCCTAAGCTGAAAGGATGCATCAAGGGCCCTAACATAGGACATTTCTAATATGTGGAAATCTAGCTGCTGGTTTTGTCTTACAGCTTTTTTGACTCTAGGGGAAAAAGAAGAAGTATTTTCAGTCATGTTCACAAACCAATGAAAGCTCAGGCTGCTGGTGTGGGAGTTTACTGCATTCACATGCAACGTTATGGTAAGGGACTGATCTCAAAATAATGAGTAAATTAAAAATATACCCTCCAGAAATAACCTCTCCTCGAGTAAAGGTTGAACGTATTAGATACTCACAGCCACTAGGTGGCAATAAGATGTGGCATTGTAGCTGGAGGCATGTAAGGACCATATGCAGTAATGTATGGAATTGGATGTGCCATATTCCTATGAAATGACCGGCACCGTGTGCTGGAGCTTCTGACAGCTCTCACCTTACTGACGGTGACTGCACTTTCACATAAGACACAGTAGGTACGAATCTGTTTTCATTCCCTTGATTCTTTTGTCATTTGTCACTTAGCAATTTCATCTGTAGTGTTTTAACATTCTCCATGCCCTTTGGCAAGCAACCATGTTCTGTTAGTTCAGCTGTGAGCTGATAATTTACTGAAGTGATAATGGCATTTTTTAAGAAAATGACAGTTATCTTGTGCAGTTACGATGAGCTCAAAATCTCCTCAAGTTGGTGTATACTGTTTCCAGCAACAAGAAATAAGAGCGTGTGGTGTACTCTGCTTACCTAGCAAAGAGATATTTTAAAACTAATTGAGAGAGAAATGTTTTTTCCTGGCCTATCCTGTGGTTGTAACTTTTGCAAAGACAGGGGTAAAAATAGTCTACCAGGATTTTTTCCTATTGAGGCAAGATTATTACTCGCAAGAACACCAGCAGTACTCAGCAGCAATTGTCTCAGCTTGCAGTAAGGTAGGCACTAAAAAAATCTTCATTTTAATGGATGATCTGTTTGTAGTGAGGCATTGCTCTGTAGGTATCGCACTTAAGCAATTTTAGTAGTAGTAGAATACAACTTCAACAGCAATAAAGGCTTCATAGCCATTTCCTTAACATCTAAGAAGAAACTGCTTCTGAAGGGAGCTCGAGGCTGTGCTTTTTACATCACTCCTCACTTCTAGTTCCTAATGGGGCAATCTGAGTCAACAGAATTGACAAACATATTCTGTCTGCATGAGGAGTAGTGTTTGGTAGTATGTGTCGCAAGTACTTGTTACGAAAATGATACTAAAAGAAATTGCTGTAGCAAAGTCAAACACTACAGGCCTAGAGCAGCAGTGTTACAGATGTTAATGCAAGTTTAATTTCTTCCATCTCTGTTGTGGTATCAGTCTTCAGTTATGTGATCAGTCCTATAGTCTTCTCCCATTTTCTGCTTATTTTTTTTTGTGCAGGAGACGAAAGTGTATTCAGCTAAAGCTCTGACTGGAACACACAGAAATAATGACACTGTTATGAGCATAATTTCTTGTATAATCAGGTTTACTTCCAATCACTTTGTATGTATGTACAATAACAATATACTTTGGTCAAGTGATGTGATCTTATCAGGTAAAGATGAGAAAACCCCATACAAAGTTCAAAAAGGGCACAGAGTTAAAAGCCAGAAAAAGAATACGGTAACAGTGAAAAGATTGAATGGCATACGCTCAGCGGCAGTCTCAGCATGCCCATTGCCTAGCCAAGATAAACCACACAATAAGTTACTGTGTAAACAGAGAATCATGAAGTATGTGATCCTTTAATCTTGAGATGGCATCACTGCAGTTCTGTTCTAGTTACCTTTATTATGGATAGGAGAATCTAATGTGGTTCCAATTCTGGAAGAGGTATATTAATTTTTAATTGCTGGGAAATAAGCATGCATATGAAACCATAGAATTATCTTTCAAACTCAGCTGTCAGATGTATTTCTATTTAGCTATGGTTTGGAAGGTGTTTAAGGAGAAGGGCACTTTAAGAGAGCATCTGAATCTCACTGCAGACCTGGTTTTTGTTTCTTAATATATTGTTACACATTCCAGCTAGGCTGATAGAGGCACAAGGAGGACAAGATATTGCTTCAAGTCACAAAGCAAATTTGTACCTCAGCTTAAATCTGAAAGCTTTCTTTTGCCTTGTGCTTTAAACATTAACTGTAAGAGCTTCCAGTACAGCTTGGCAGTATTTCTGCTTGTCTCTTGAACCTCAACTTGTAAAATGTAATAACGTTCCTCATTTTGGAAAGAACTTTCAAAAGGTATTATAGAAGGCTTTATTTTTTCAGCTTTGTTCGGTCCACTGGTGCATTTTTGTAGAAATAGTTGGTTTTCATTTTCTTACTCAAGACCACATAGGAGTGATTGTGTGTCTCATTTGATAAGACTCCTGGCTGTATGCAGCACTGCTTCTGTGCATCTACATGTCAGCACATTGGGGTGCCCCACTTGATTACAGATATCCTTGTGCTGGAAGTAAAAGGTAAAAAGTCATACCTGGAGCTGCAGTGTAAAATGTGCTGTATGTTAAAGGTTATCAATGCCCGATTCTTAATACAGATAGAGAAGTAGTTATGAGTCTTCCTGCTGGCTGTCTATCTTCTTAGTATCTATTTTCCAATTATTTTTTAACTGAAACTTTTGCTTTCAAAACAAAACAGAGCTGCAGTTGCATCCATGTTCTGATTGTTACCTGCTGTATTCCTTCCTCACAAGACCATTTACATTCTTGAATTTGCTGTCCTACCACTCAGTTCAACTGCCAAAATGCGGCATGTAATTGAGAAATGTCTTAGTCCTCTTGTAGGGAAATCCAAAAGGAAATTCCACTTGTAAGCCTCTTCAGTACTGTTACGCAACCATGCATATAGTT